>CAUYSK010118476.1:0-17192 GCA_963575035.1 Avahi laniger
CTCCATGGCTTTTTACTGCAATTAGAGTGAAATTCCAACTTTATTGGCCTCCAAGACTCCTTGAGATGACCCCTGCCTACTTGTCTGATTTATGTGATTCTCCCCAGACTCATTATTTTCCTTTCACACTGGCCTTTTAAAAAAATTGCTGCTTGTATTACAAAAATAATATTACATTCACATTTTTGAGCAACCATCACCACTGTCCATTTCCAGAACTTTTTCATTATCCAAAACAGAAACTCTATCCATTAAAAAATAACTCCCCATTTCCTTTTTTTTTAATTTTAAGGAGATTTATTCTGAGTCCAATTTGAGGACCATGACCTGGAGCCATGCCCAAGAAGTCTTGAGCAATTGGACTCACTGTGGCTGGGTTACAGTTGGTTTTATACATTTCAGGGAGACAGGGGTTACAGGTAAAGTCATAAATCAATACGTGGGAGGCATACATTGGTTTGGCCCCAAAAGGTGGGCCATCTCAAAGGGGGGGGCTTACAGGTTATAGGTGGGTTTAAAGATTCTTTGACTTCTAATTGCTTAAAGTCATGTTTTGTCTAAAGGTTTGGAATGTATTAAGATAAGGAGCTGTTAATGAGAGACAAGCCACCAGACATATATTTGTTATGTAAATTGAGGACCTGCAGGTTTGTCTTGCATATCCTTAGGCCTGTTAATGGGTTACAAAGGTTTCTCCAAGAAGGAAGGGGGGCATGATGAGGCATGTCTGACCTCTCTCCTCACGGCAGGGAATTTAGTTTTAGGGTATCCCTTGGCCAAGAGGGGGTCCATTCAGTCAGTGGGTGGTGGGAGTGAGCCATAAGATTTTATTTTAGTTCACAATTTCCCTCTTTCAGCCAAGATCTGTCAGAGGTAGCATCTATGGCTAAACTCTTATTTTGTCCCATTCATTGCCAGGGTGGTGTGGCTACCTGTCCTGGGTCCATCCAGTCCCTCAATGGGACCCTTGTGGCCAAGAGGACCGAAGAGCCAAATGGGAGCTTACAGACCATTAAATATTTTAGACCAAACAGGACTGGAGGTAGACAGGCACTCACCAACATTTTAGACTTTCAGCAGGCTAAGATAGGAGAATCACTTGAGCTCAGGAGTTTGAGGCTGCAGTGAGCTATGATAATACCTGTGACTAGCCACTGCATTCCAGCCTGGGTGAGAGAGTGAAACCCTGTCTCTAAAATAATAAAGGAAGGAAGTAAGGAAGGGAGGGAAGGAGGGAAGAAGGAAACTCCAAAAGCACTTTCGTTTTATAGCTAAAAATGCGGGAGCACAGAGACACTAAGTACTTTGCTTAAGGTCATACAGCTAGTGACTACAGAACAAAGATTACATCCAGTTAGGGAGATGATTCCAAGAGCCCTCAAAGATCACAACCTGGAGCAGAAATCAACTCCAGGAAGCAGCTAGGACTGTTCTACCTTCTCAAGAAGAAGTAAGTTAAGTATCGGGGCTGAAGCAAAAGCTTGGAAGCAGACAGTTCTACTGAAACTGAAAAGAACCCGAAACTGGACTCAGGGTAGAAATCGTTGACACAGGGGACAACGGAAGCACTTGGAGGTCAAGCACAACAGTTATAGCCTCATGAGCTCTTTGAGAGGTGGGAAAGATTCACGCAGGGCAGTTACCAGCTATTACTTTTCCTGCTGGCAGCAGCAGCCGCAGCAGCTGGAACATGCTGACATTTCCTGTGTCCCAGCCGCAACAGCCAGCAGATGTAATGTTCTCATGAAAACTTACCATCAAGACAGCTGATGCTACAGTTATTTGTTGTTGCTGTTTTACTTACCACAGTAGGTGTATGAAATATTCGCATCGGAGGAGTTGCAGACCCAATTTTGCTTCCCAGGTTCAGTAAATATGGAAGAAAACAGGGTAGGAAAAAACATAAAGAGGAGCATGATTCACTATCTCCAAAACTTTAAAAATGCAAGGAAGTTCAATAACTAATCAGTAGTAGAAAAGATTTAACTTAGTCATCAATCACATGATTTCTTAGTTCCTATCCAACTGTTTCCTCTTTTTATGTGTGCGTGTGCGCACGTGTGTGTGTGTGTGTGTGTGTCTAATATTTGAGCATTTCCTTAAAGGGGAAAGAGCAAATAATTTACAATGTACTTTTCAAATACTTGATGCAAATGAGTGACCAGCTTTAAAAACAAAACAAGGCACTTCCCAGTCAATAGTAATAAAACCAATCTGTACACTTCCTTTAAAGTCTCAACAGTGTGGTACTTCTTTTCAATCTGCATTGCTATTCTTTTCCACAAGCTCTTTACACAACAATTTCTCATGGCTCAGAGAGCTGGACCTACAGATCTGAACCGAACAGTCTCATGTAAACTATTTCTGTTCAGCAACAGGTTTAGCCACAGGACAGAACAAGGACAGATGAGACCCCAAACAGGGGCACTAGCTGTGGTTCTGCACTGCGGGCAGAGGCCCCACCAATCTTGAGAATGCATTCGCCTAGAACCAACCAGAGCTTGAGAATATTTTGAGTCCTAACAATAAAATGTCATTATCTGGGGTGGCATATATTTCTTTTCAAAACTCTCACTCCATTTTAGAAAAACAGCCATTTCTTTAAATGCTTTACTACATGAAATCCTTTATAGGATATAGTTTAGGGTTAATAGCCAAAAATGCCACAGAGTTGTAGCCTAAAAATCTGTACACCTAAAAGGAAAATAATCATGTTGGTAAAGGTTTTACAGTAGAACTGTACTGCTTTCCCTTTCTTTAGAGACAAAGTTTTGCTATATTGCCTAGACTGGAAAGCAGTGGCTACTCACAGGTGTCATCACAGCTCACTGCAGCCTTGAACTCCTGGGCTTAAGCAATCCTCTGGCCTCAGCCTTCAGAGTAGCTTAGACTACAGGTGAGAGCCACAATGCCTGGCTTCTCATTTTTAAAAAGGCAAAAATTCGAGGGAGGAGGAGCAAATGGAGAGTTGCTCAATGAGCATAGTTTCAGGTTGGCAAGATGAGAAAGTTCTAGAGATCTGTTAAAACAACGTGAATATAGTTAACACTACTAAACTGTTCACTTAAAATCGGTTAAGATGGCAAATTTTATGTTACACACTTTGTATCACAATTTGAAAATAAATTTAAGAGCTGTAAAAAGAAGGCAAAAACCCATGAATGTCCCTAGTGGTCTTAAAATATAATTTCCCACTAAAAGGAACCAGGACTCCTTGGAGAAATTATTGATTTCAGGTCTGGGGCAGAAAATGTACAATATGAGCCTGAAACACCTTATCATACTAGATAACCAGTTTAAAGAGGGTTCCACCAATCAAAATGGCTGTTATTAGTTTCCTGCTGCAGCTGTAACAAATTGCCAAAAGTTTAGTGGCTTAAAACAGTGCAAATTTATTCTCTTATAGTTCTGGAGGTCAGAAATCTAAGATCAGTTTCACTGGACTAAAGTCAAGGTGTCAACAGAGCTGGTTTCTTCTGGAGACTAGCAGGAGAATCCGTTTCCTTGCCTTTTTCAGCTTCTGGAGTTGCAATCCTTGCATTTCTCCATCCTCAAAGTGCATCACTCCAATCTGTGCTTGCATCATTCCATCGCCTTCTCTTCTGATAACCTGCCTCCTCTTATAAGGACCCACTGATTACAATGAATCCAGCTGGATAATTAGGATAATCCATTTTAAAATCCTTAATTCCATTACATCTGCAAAATCACTTTTGCCATATAAGGTAAAGTTCACAGCTTCCAGTGATTAGGACATGACCATCTTGTGCCATTATTTAGCCGACCTACATGACTATATGAACATTAATAATAACTGTAATAAATTGAAATACATCAAATATACTTAAATTCATGAGCTCATGCATATATTTTTAAGTCTACTTATCATCAGATGATGCTAGGAAACCAACTCTATTTTGAAACTGGCTAATAAAGGGAAAGGATCAAGCATTTATCCCACTCTTTTCTACAAACTGAATTACTGAGTTACCAAATAGAGAGGGGTGAGTCTCTTTCCTTTCTGTACTCTTATCTCTATTTTTAGGAGTATTTCAGGTAATAAATGGAAAAGGAATAGTAGAATGTAACCATTTTGCAACACCTAATGAATTAATGGACTTAGGCAGTAAGCATCAATAGTTGCTAACATCCAGAGACAGAAAGATGGTATGTACCTTTTAATGCAAGAGCACTGTGGTGACCAGTCTGGGCGATGGCTCCCAAGGAGTCTTATCTCCTGGTGTGCACACCCTTGCGAATCCCCTCCAGCACTGAATAAGGCTCACCACATAACCAATAAAGCATTATGCAGTGACAGTATGTGACTTCTACATGCGTCACACACACATGGTAGCTTCCACCTTGTTCTCTTGGATGACTTGCTCTGGGAAAAGCAAGCAGCCCTAAAGAGAGATCCATGTGGTGAAAAACTGAGGCCTCCTGCCATCGCTTCTTGACCTTTTGGCTAAGATCAAGTGTAGTATCTGAGACCTCCTGCCAAAAAGGTAGTGCCAAATAGTCAGTCATGTGAGTGAGCCATATTGGAAGCAGTTCCTTGTACCCCAGTCCAGTCTTCAGATGACACAGCACCAGCTGCTGACTTGACTGCTGCCTCCTGACAGAACCTGAGCCAAACGACTCAGCTAAGCCACTCCCCAATTGCAGACCTATGCTGTGCAATATTGTGTTTATTGTTGTTTTATGCCTTAAGTATTAGGGGCAATTTGTTATGCAGCAATAGATAACTATTAATAATAAAAACATCTATGAAGTAGTTTTGTCCCAAATAATGAAACCTCACTCTGATGAAGCTTTAAGATCTACCTATCCATTTACAGGAAATAAAGACAAAGAGGCATGTTAAAATACAGCTCAGGGATACAATCAGAAAATCTAGACCATGAGAAGACCTAAAAGACAAACAACTGTTTCTTCAACAGATAATTTGTAAAGCAAAAAAAAAAAAAAGAGTGAAAGAAATGGAGAAGCCCACAGAACAGTCTTAAAAGACATTTCAACAATTGGTATGAATAAGATATGAATCTTATTTGGATCTTAAGCAAAACAAAATGTGGGAAAAAATTACAAATCAGTTGGAAATTTAAGCAAACTTGGTATTTGATAATAGGGTGATGAGGTTTTTTGTTTTGCTTTGTTTTTGTAGCTATGATAATGGTATTGTGTTTATATTTTTAAAGAAGTCCTTATCTAAATTAAACAATATTGAGTACAAATTGGTAATTGTTGAATCTGAATGATAAGAGTCATGCAGGTTCGCTATTCTACTTTTTTATGTTTGAAATTCTCAATAAAAAGAAAAGCAACAGCAAAAGTATAAAGTGTTCTAAAAGAATGAGAGGTCAGGCATAATCCCAGCACTTTGGTAGGCCAAGGCAGGAAAACCTCTTAAACCCAGACCAGCCTGGGCAACACAGCAAGATCCCATCTATACAAAACATTTTTAAAAATTAGACAGGTGTGGTGGCACACCTATGTAGTCAGTCCTAGCTAGTTGGGAGGCTGAGGCAGAAGGATCACTTAAGTCCAGGAGTTCAAGGCTGCAGTAAGCTGTGATTGCACCACTATACCCTAGCAGCAACACAGCAAGACCGTCTCTCTTAAAAAAAAAAAAAAAAAAAAAGAAAAAAATCAGAATACAATTTTAAGAAATATGTCCAAGCAAAGCCTGTCATTCATATCTAACGGTCATTTTGTTACTTTAGGAAGCAAAAGCTAGCATAGAGATTATTTTATAGAAGGTACTATCCACATATTTAGTACCAGTGATTTTCCTACTGTGATAGGGTGCCAAGTAAGAACACTGAAAACACTACTTGGGTTACCATTTCCCTGATAGTTAACCACAAACTCAACTACACGTGAACATTCTCATTATAGGCAACCATGCCAGAGGAGGTAGGCAAAACCTACGTTCTGAACCAAAAGACAAAGATTAACACTGCTTCCCATAATTTGAGAATTTTTCAAAGTTTTTTAATGTGGGAAAGAATATTCATGTACATATAAAAATCCACACACAAAGAAAAAAGTAACTCTCCCATTTGTTTCTGACAGATCCCCAGTCTAGAGGCAACCACACTTAGATATAGCTCTTAAATTATCTGTGTATATGTCATCATGAACATGTACATTTACACACCTTAAGCACAAATGGTAGATAACCATGTTTCATTTTTCAAACATAGCTTATTTTACTATGAGTTATCATTCCATGAAAATTAAAAGCTGTTTGATAATTTCAAATTATTTTTAACAATCAGTCACTAACAGAATACAAAAGTAAAGACAATTTTTTCATTATACATTGAAACATAAATCACAAACACAAAACCAATATGCTCATTTCTCTTCCTTAACCTGTTTGTTTTCACGGGTTTCTTCCATATCAAAAGTGAACGGTTTGTCATAACCCATTAGATGGATATAGTCTTCAGGGTCTGGAAAGAGCGTTGGATTAACTAACAGTGATTTTGTTTTAGCATAAAATGTGGTAAACACATGTGTGCTGTCTGGAATCTTCACGTCATTCTGGTGGAACACTGTACTTGTTTCTGAAAGCACAACATTATAAGTAATGGCTTTGTAAGTGTCTGTAGCTGCCTCATGGTACAACCGAACGACATAGCCTTTTGTAACAAAGTGAAGCAGCACTGGAGTGATCACCGTAAAGCTTCCTACGATGCCAAAAAATAAGATTTGCAAAAGAAGATTTTCAGATAAAATATAATTTTGTGTAAGAAAGTATGGCAGACATGCAAGGCTGATCATACTTGTAGAATAAGAGAAACACTTCACACCTAAATGGGGAAAAAAAATGGGAGAAGATCAATACTTTCAAGTTTTACAAAAGAGTCAATCTAACTTATTAATTCTTCCACTGTTCTTCTTACTGTGTCATCATCAAAACAAACAAAAAAAATCAAAACACAAATATAGTGTTTATTAAATGTTTTAAGCACTTTATACATTTTATTCTTTATAATTTCATAAATGAATTAATTATAATTCATTTATAAATTAATGATAAATTTAAAATTTATAATTTTAACATGATCCTAACAAAGATACTATCTGTTTGGAATATAGACAAGTTGAGATCCTAAACAAGTTGATTATAAAGTTCATTTGGAAAAAGGAAAAAAAAGGGGGGAGTAAGCTCTTTCAAATATTAAACACAATAGAAAAATAGAATATAAATAAAATAGTGTGGGACTCGTGTACAAATAAACAGACATATCAATGGAAAAGAATGGAAAATCCAGAAATAAAGCCACAGTACATGGAAATTTAGTATAGAATAAAGATATCATCTAATTTCAGTGGCCAAAGGATGGACTTTTGAATAAGTGGTGTTGGGACAACAGGATAGCCACATGGAAAATGATAAAGAAAAAGGGATCACTCTATCCCTTATACCAAATACCAAGAAAATTCCAAACAGCCCAGAGATTTAAATTAAAAAAGTAAAATCAGAGATAAAAAAAATACATGGACATAAACAACATAACCAAGACACAAATGAGAAAATGGAAAAAAATATTTCCAACTTATATTACAAAGGGTTAACATCCCCAATATATTTTAATATAAAAGGTTTCTAGAAGATGAGAAGACAAATAACCCTATTTTAAGGGCAAAAATGCACATAGCCCTTAAACAGATAAAATGATGCTAAACCTCATTCATAAGAAACATTCAATTAAAACTACAGTAAGATACTATTTTTCCCCCAAATCAGCAAAAGCCAAAAGTTTGACAACTGTTGGTGAAGCTGTGTTACTCCCATCTCCTGCTGTCGGCTGAAGGTTTAATTATCTTTTATCAGTAATTTAAAAAAATATTTCCTTCTCTCTTTCCACAGGTAGTTGCTATAACATTGGTACATATGGGATACAATGGGGATCGAGTTGCCTCCTATGTAAAAAAATCTCCTCAGCCCTTCCAAAATACTTCTTTTTCCCTTACTTTTGTCAAATTGTAATCCCCACAAAATTCATGTTGATCCAGAACCTCAGAGTGTGACCTTATTTGGAAAGAGGGTCTTTGCAGATTTAATTAAAGATGGAGATGAGACCATACTGGATTAGGATACACCTTAAATCCAACGAGGGTATCCTTATAAGGACACACTAGGACAAAGAGAGACACAAATTCGGGCATGTGAAGATCAAGGCAGAGACTGGAGTTATGCAGCTACAAGCCAGAATGTCAAGGATTTCCAGAGTCACCAGAAGCTGGAAGAAGTAAGGAAGAGAGCAACTAATCCCTGATAGAGTGACTTTCTATTAATTACACTATTGAAAGAACCCAAATATTACATTCCTCTATAAATTACAACTCTAGAATGCTGAATACCATGGATAGCTATGTTCTTCCAAGTATTACATCCTACCCATGCCAAAATTAACCCCTATTTTCTCCTTTCCAGAAAGGAGTCAAATGGGAACAAAACATAAATCAATAAGCCTTCACTGCATTTTAAGAAATGGTGCTTGGCCGGGAGTGGTGGCTCATGCCTGTAATCCTAGCACTCTAGGAGGCCGAGGCGGGCGGATTGTTTGAGCTCAGGAGTTCGAAACCAGCCTGAGCAAAAGCGAGATCCCGCCTCTACTAAAAATACAAAGAAATTAATCAGACAACTAAAAATATATAGAAAAAATTAGCCGGGCATGGTGGCGCATGCCTGTAGTCCCAGCTACCTGGGAGGCTGAGGCAGAAGGATCGCTTGAGTCCAGGAGTTTGAGGTTGCTATGAGCTAGGCTGACGCCACGGCACTCTAGCCTGGGCAAAAAGAGTGAGACTCTGTCTCAGAAAAAAAAAAAAAAGAAACGGTGCTTGCATTCAGACAGAAGGGTACCATGGGACTCACTGTTAAAAGATATGTCAATGGCATCAATATAGGTATCCCAGGCCAGACTCAATGGCCTACTCATACATTGACTTCCAGAGAAATTTCTAACTACCCAAAATTAGTTACTCCAATTACTTCACAACTCTACTTAATGATGGTGATAATCAGTCCTTCCTAAAAAGTCCTAAATAGCTAAAATTGTACTTTAAACATACTCTAATGTCACACACTTGAAAACTTACAGATTTCCAGAGTAAATTTTAGATGACCGCTTGACACCATTATGATCAAAAATGCAAATGCGAATGCAAATGTGGGTGCTCAAATCTTGTGACCATACCTGGCTATAAACTAATCATCTAGATGTTTCAGATCTCATTTTTAGATTATTAAAATGAAATGCAACCTCTGGGAACTTGAACAAATCACATACCTCACTAAGTTCTTCTGACCTTTTCTACTAAATACTAAATTATGATCTAAGGAAAGTGCTTTAAACTTATAGCTATTTAATAAACTTACAGCTGTCTTTTCTTTCTCCATAACTTTCTACCACCTGGAAAAGCGACTGGATAAATGTTTGTCATAAATTCTAAGATGACCTGAAAAAATGTGTAATTTATATGTTTCTGAATTATAAAAGCATGACATGCTCATTTTAACTGTCAAATTTAGAAATATACAAAGTAAAAATTGAAAATTCCCTAATTCTACTCCAAAAAGTTAATTAGTCTTAAGAGGTATTCTTCCATACTTTTTCCTCTGCATACTCAAACATTACAGAAATACACACTTTTAATTTTTATTTTGTTAAACATCCTGACAGAGGTAACCAAAGAAAGGAAGCTTGAGTGTTCAGTTATAGGATCACAGTCATAATACAGCCTCCAAACATCTTTTTAAAATCCCCTAAAAATGTAAATGTCTCTACATCTTATCGACAGGTCCCAAAAAAATTATAATCTAAATTCCCTCATGTCTTATAATTAAAGGATGCTATAACAATAGGTAACATATACTAAAAACATTTTTTACAATTAAAAGGAAAAAAAGGAAATATCCGCACTTGCGATTACCCACCAAATACTACTCGAGCCAGGTTCCCAGTATAAATCAGCCTTCCATCTTCTGATTTGTCAAGTTGCGTATGTGAGCATCGAACAGATCCTTCCCAACAAACAGGTATCTATTGAAACAGAGACCATCATAATATGAGTAAATAGTAAATTACATTTTCAACCAACCTTTAAATATTTTAAAGTTTATTTTTTAAAATGAAATACTTGTCACATGAGGTGACATAGGAATTCTCCCAAAAAAGCTACAGAGCTAAAGAAAATAAATTAGCTAACAGAATGGCTTTCCTTAATCCCAGTCACAAACAGAAAAGTGACAAGCTGGAATCTGTTAAATTTGTATGCCGGCTCTCAGGTTTTAGGTCTAGAGTGACCTTGAACAAATAAAAATAGTTTAGTGGAATACATTCCACTGTTAATGAGGACATCATTCTCATTCGATTTAAATGCATTAGCTTTTAAAAAAATAAATAAAATTTAATTTTAATACAATAATCTAAGTAAAACACACTGCAAATTCAGATCATAAAGTCCAGACATTTTTTAATATTTCTAAAATATTTATACTATAGTTAGTATTTACACAAACCAAAAATACTCTATCCCTAAAGACCTTGTAAATACCTTGCACCCCCTGTTCAACAAGAAAAAAATTTTACTTGAAATTCTACATTAAATTTCACGGAAACAGAAGAGTTGCCCGAACATCTGAAAATGAATTTCACAGCGTATACATTTTTAAATGTAAAAGGCATGTCTAATTCCTTCATGCTGAAATTTTATTAGGTACCAATTTCCATTTTAGGCATTTCTTCCAAGATTCAACAAGGTTTGCCAATCCTGATTATCTTACAGGTTAGAATTAGCAGACAATTTATTCAGATTAACACGAAAGGATTAACGTCCATATTCCCGATTTTCCCAGGGACCATAGGAATTCCTAAAAATAGAGCCATCTTATAAAAAAAAGAGAAAGAATTCAGGCTTCCCGGGCTCTTTCGGTGCAGCACCCAATTTCTTTGCAAATTAATCCTTAGAAGCTTCTGCTCAAGCGTAGAAAAGGAACTGAACCGGGTTGCCACCACAAACTGGCTGGATTTGGGACCACGTGTAAAATGCTTGGAACCCCTTAGAAAAGTAACCACTTTCCAACCGTACTCCTGGACTGGCCGAGGCTGTGAACGCCGGGGCCACCAGCCCTCGGCCTGCTACTTCTGCAAGCCCCGCAGAAGGAGGACTCCTTCCGCACTCGAGTGACGGACAGGCGGGAGAGGTCGCGGAAAGCCGCCGGGACCCCAGAGCCGAAACTGCGTCCGCCTTCCCCAGCCCAACTCCGAACTCGAGCCCTCGGACGGCCGACCTGCGCTCGCCCAGGACGCCAGAGGACGGGCGCGGCTCCCCACAGCCCGGCGCTCCCGCCGCCGACCGGCCCCGAGAGCCCGCGGCAGGATGCAGCCCGCGAGACAGCCGTCCTGGGGCCTCGGGGCGCAGTGGCCGCCCACAATGCCGTCCCCTTCCAGCTGAGCCGCAATCCGGACGCCCACCGGACGCCCAGCGCCAGAAGCAACATCCCGCGCCTGAGAAGCGGCCGCGGACAGCACCGCGGCAGCAACCCAACGCCACAAGACCGGACTCCTAGCCCGACCGCGGCCTATACTTGCGGCGCCTGTCCCGCCCTCTGGAGGGTGCCGGGCTGGAGGGGCCGCCCGCGCGTGCGCAGAATGTGAGGCGGCCGGCAACCTTCCCTGCCGCGCGCGTTCCCTGCGTCCTGAGCTGAGAGCCCGCCACACTGTCCCCGGGCTAGGGGCAGACGCCCATCCTGTGCGCGGCTCCCGGGTCCTAGAATTTAGCCTTCTCTATGACAGTTTGGAAGGACGGAGGGAAGAGCCCTCAGTAAAGGACAAAGCCTGGAAGCCAGGGTTAAATCTTTCATTCTCGTGGACGACACTTTCTAGGCCCTAAAAACTTTCCTTTGAGGAAAATGATTCTACCCTATTGGCACAGAACGAAGGATACCTTATATGATTTAAACGAATGGCAATTTAATTCAATTCCATTTATGCAGAAAATAAATGGAACTTGTTCATGTAATATTGATTATTGTTATCAAATTCGTCTTCGGAAATCATTCACATCCATATACATATTTGTTCATAGGAACTGAGGATACGAAGATATTGGATAAAATTGGGAATCCACGGTACTCACATAGTGGAGGAAACACCTAAAAGTAGGATAGGATATAATAGTGTAATATACTTGATACACACCAATATACCAAATACCATGGAAGTACAAAGGAGAGCATGATTAATTCGGCCTCACAATGTCTGCAGACCGGCTTCCTATTCAGCTGAGTCTTGAAGGATGAGCATCTGACTAGCAGAGACACACTTTTGTTTACCACTATTTCACAACTGTAACTGGTTTTGATTCGGCATGTTATTTGCACAGGAGAGGAACAAATTTTTAATTTATGATAATAAGATCACCTTGGCAACTCCAAATACTGCCTATTTTGGGGGTAGTAACCAAAAAGAGAAAATGATACTACTTCTTTATGAATAACTTTATTTTCTTAAAATATCTTCTACTTACATTTTTAAAACTCTTCTGTTTAGTGTAATTCATACTACAAACATCCATTATCTATTATTTTACTGATATATATTTTAAATTCTCAGATAAAGAATATTTTTCTTTAATATATTGAGAGAACCTGAATTTTACCTTCTGTAAGGCTTAGTATCTTCCTACAGATGAAAATAATATTTGTTTGCTTTACTTCTCAAGGTTTTTTTTTTTTTTTTTTGAGACGGAGTCTCATTCAGTAGCCCAGGGTAGAGTGCCATGGCATCAGCCTAGCTCAGAGCAACCTCAAACTCCTGGGCTTAAGCAATCCTTCCTCCTCATCCAGCTAATTTCTTTCTACTTTTTTTTTTTTAGTAGAGACAGAGGTCTCACTCTTGCTCAGGCTGGTCTCTGAACTCCTGAGCTCAAATGATCCACCCACCTCGGCCCCCCAGAGTGCTAGGATTACAGGCATGAGCCACCGCACCCCGGCCTGACTTCTCAAGGTTTTTAAATACCTAAAATGAGATCATATTCCGAAAACTCTGCTATAGAATTACGTGAAATTGCTATATATGATTAAATGGATTTTTCAGTCTAGTAATTTAGAGACATTTGTTGAATATAAACTACTTGAATGGGATTTTAGAAAGAATCTAAGGCTGTTTTTTAAAAAATAACCCTTGGCCGGACATGGTTGCTCACACCTGTAATCCTAGCACTCTGTGAGGCTGAGGTGGGAGGATCCCTTGAGGTCAGGAGTTTGAGATTGCCATGAGCTATGTTGATGCCACTGCACTCTACCCAGGTGACAGAACGAGACATTGTCTCAAAAAAATAAATAAATAAAAAATAAAATAAAATAAAAAATAACCTTTGATTACCCATTCATATCATCTGAGAGATTCCATTTAAAGATGGAAGCTGATGGAAAATGAACAATGGCTATCACTTGTAGAAAGTATGCCCCACCCCTACTGTCAACGGAAAAAAAGCCAAACTCCGTAAAATAATTTTAAAGAGATTTACTCTGAGCCAAATTTGAGGACCATGACCTGGATCCACGCCCAAGAAGCCTTGAGCAAGTGGACTTGCTGTGGCTAGGTTACAGTTTGGTTTTATACATTTCAAGGAGACAGGGGTTACAGGTAAAGTCATAAATCAATACGTGGGAGGCATACACTGGTTTGGCCCGAAAAGGTGAACCATCTCAAAGAGGGGTGGAGGGCTTATAGGTTACAGGTGGGTTTAAAAATTCTTAGACTTGTAATTGGTTAAAGACATAAGGCTTTGTCTAGAGGCTGGGAATGTTTTAAAATAAGCTCTTAATCAGAGATAAGCCACAGGACATATACTTCTTGCATAAATTGAGGACCTGCAGGTTTGTCTTGAATAGGCCTGCTAATAGGTTACAAAGGATGTCCCCAAGAAGGGAGGGGGGGCATGATGAGGCATGTCTGACCTCCCTCCTCCTGGCAGGCAATTTAGTTTTAAGATATTCCTTTGGCCACGAGGGGGTCCATTCAGTCAGCTGGTGGGGAAGTGAGCCTTAAAATTTTATTTTAGTTCACGCTACCGTATGTAATTTGGGTTTTTTTTTTTTTAGTAGTTTTTTATCGTCCTGAACTAGAGGAAAGGAACAATTAAAAATGGGTCCACAGCTTCCTCCCGATCACACTCTATTTTGAGCTACCATTATAGCTAAAAAACTTTTCTATTATTTCTACAAAGGACAGTCTGCTCTATTCTTGCAATTAATTCTAAAAGAAGCAATACCTTTTATCTGCCAAATCAACTAAAAAAAGCATTCCAGGCAAGTCATTAATTAGTTCAACAATATGTAGCCTCTATCTATTTTCCTTTCGTGGACACAAAGTGCTTAGTTGAGCAACTTGTGTCTTGGCCCTACAAGCTCTTCATGGCACACTCCCCGAAAGAAAGCAGAAGCGTGTTTAGCAGTTTCAGCCTTCCTGGAAAGGTGCCAGTATAGCTAACCACAGGAAAGGGGGAAGGTGTAAAGGGGAGCGTGGAGTGAGAAAGATGGCCCCAGAACTGAAATAATGGTGGTGACAGGCGCCTGGACTTCCCGCGAGTGAGCTCAGAATCGAGGACAGCTATGCAAACTCAGGGGGGCGGGGGAAGGGCCCCCGGGTGGGGGTAGGGGCGTGGCTAATTTTCAGTAAACATTGAACGATACCGGGAAGAGAGGAAATGAGGCCAGCACATAATGCTAGCCGTTGAAATCTCTTTAGCATGCACTGCAGCTTATTTCACAAGGGACAGATGCAGCTTCATAAAGGGCACGATGTTGTTAGAATAGAAACCGCACTCTCTGCAGTCTCCCATCTCCAAGCATACCCCCAAACGAGAGGCAGGGACAACCTCTAAAATCATGAAAAGCTTAACACTCAGTGCGAGAAACTACAAGTCCCAGGATGCAGTGCTGCCTCGAGCCAAACACCGACAGAATCTGCCGGAGAAACGACAAATCCCAGGATGCAGTGCTGCCTCGGGCCTCCGAGCGCGTCTCCAAGCATTCCGTTCCTACATAAATGGGATAAGGGCTGGCGGGGCACGCTGGGAATCCAGAAGACCTAGGCTCGGATTGGTTGAGATTTGCCGGTGACCGCTCTTAGGCTGGCCAGCCTTACTGTGGGGGAAGGGAGAGGGCACTACGCACTTCCTCCAGACGGAAGCGAGCTACAGACTGTACGTCCCGCCTCACCAGGTTCTCATCTCCCGCGCCTCGCAGAAAGCGGCTGTGACCCAGCGGAAGTAATTCCTCCCGCTGCCCCGGAACCCATGGGGGAAGGGAGTTGGGGGTGGGGGGGGCGGCCCTGGAGTAGGGGCTGTGGCGGTTCGCGGGGACCCGGCTGCGGTGGCTGCGGTGCCTGCGGGGCTGACGAGTGAGTCTCGGGCTAGGGCGGGAATGGAGCTCCGGGTACGCGTGGAGGACGAGGGAGAATGGGACTGGGCGCGCTCGCAATTCCACTTCCCACCCCTTCCCATCTGGGCGGGGAAGGAACGGAAGCTCTTAACCTCCCTGGGCCTCCCCGGCTCCTGGTTTGGGGGAGGGGAAACGAGGGCGGCGGGACCTTTCGTGGCGCTGCTGGGTGGGCTTGGAAAGAGGTGGATGCAGGGGCGGCAGCACGCAAGACGGGGCCTTCTCTGGGCTAAGCCCGGGGAGGGTGGAGTTAGGAGCCTGGCAGCCCTGTCGCTTTTCATTTCTGCTTTCTTCATGTACACTCAGTTCTTTTCTAGAAGTCAGTCCCTAATCCCAGGAGAGGGCCCTCGCTCCTTTGAGCTGCGGGACCCCGAGAAGTTTTACCTTCTGGCAACTTGTTGGGCGATCTGTACCCAACTTGGTGGGTTGGGGCTTTCGTGCATCTACCTCCCAGTCTTGTCTGAAAGGAAGTGTCTAGTGTCAAATGCAGTGTCCATTGCGTTTTTCTTAAGGAACTGAAATCTCTTTAATAACATAACTCTGGAGTCATTTAGTGCGATAGAAAACAACCGAAATTCTTTAGTCTTAAAATCTCCCTACTTCCAAAAACTGTCGTATTTGTTTTTTTGATCCCCAAATAGTTTTTTCCTTTTTTGTTAAGGGGCCTGAAATGATAAACCTCTGGTCTTGATTATATTACAGTATAATTCATGTTATTGAAAAATTACAGTTCACAGCTGAATTTATTCATTCAGAAGATAAATGGCTACGAAAGAGCTGTGGATATTTATTGCTTATTGCCAGTGATTATTTGGGGTCCCTTTTTAATTTTTAAATGACTGTCCCCTTTTTTCTTAAATATGAGGTTTATCTAATAACTAGCATTCAAAATATATATATACATTTATTTCAAATGGAAGAAACCGTTTTCATTACTAGATGAATTCTGTAATATAATTAGCCAGAAGTTACAGTCAGCCCTGTATGTCAAGTTCTAAAGTGATATTTAATTGTTGTCTAAAATGTTTATCTTGGTTTTTTTGGCATATTTTTCTATACTGGAAAATAATTAGGAAAATCTTTGTTATTGTGCTGATGTGTGTTAATATGTTTCAGCTAATCTGATGTCCTAAATACTTTATTGTTCTTTTATAAAATAAGATCAGAGCCAGGTGTGGTGGCTCACACCTGTAATCCTAGCACTCTGGGAGGCCCAGTTGGAAAGGTCGCTTGAGGTCGGGAGTTGGAGACCAGCCGGAGTAAGAGTGAGACCCCGTCTCTATGAAAAATAGAAAAAATTAGCCAGGCGTGGTGGCATGTGCCTGTAGACCCAGCTACTCGGGAGGCTGAGGCAGGAGGATGGCTTGAGCCCAGGAGTGTGAGGTTGCTGTGAGCTAGGCTGATGCCAGGGCCCTCTAGCTGGGACAACACAATGCTAGCCAAGGCAGCAGAGTGAGACTCTGTCTCAAAAAAAAAAAGGCAGCTTAAAAAAAATAAGATCAGGCTGGGGGCAATGGCTCACGCCTGCTGTAATCCTAGCACTCTGGGAGGCCAAGACGGGTGGATCACTCAAGATCAGGAGTTCTAGACCAGCCTGAGCAAGAGTGAGACCCCGTCTCTACCAAAAAATAGAAAGAAATTATCTGGACAACTAAAAAAAAAAATATATATATATATATAGAAAAAATTAGCCGGGCATGGTGGCACATGCCTGTAGTCCCAGCTACTC
>CAUYSK010118479.1:0-13517 GCA_963575035.1 Avahi laniger
AGTAGATTTAAAACTTTATCAAAAATATGATGGATATAAAAAGATATAAACTATGTTAAACTGTTAACATAGTTTAAAATATCTGTACACACATAATATGATGAAATAAAAAAAAATAAGTTTTACAAAAAAGAAAAACATATTGCTTTTACCCCAAATAAATAAATTATATTTTATCTGCACTAAAAAAAAAAAAAAAAAAAAAGAGAAACAAACTATATCACAATTGAATTTTAGGGAATATTGACTGACCCATTCCTAGAACTAATAGGAATCTGAACAACATTCCTGATGATATGACCAAAGGCAACATTATTTTTCTTGATTTATTGATTTATTAAGAATTCACTGCTCTTCAAAAAAAGTCATTCTTAAAAAAGCAAATGATCCCTACAATTCCTAAACTGCTCCAGGCCTTCTGTCTTTTCAAAAAATATTAAGCCACATTTTAAAATATTTAATTATATACTGGCTTTAATTATATATTGGCTATATATATGCTTGTAATATAGCATAATACACTGAAAACTAATTCAATTAAATGTTTACTAAGAATTGAACTAAGTTTTATAAGTCTATGAACATCTTTTCCAGTTTCGAGAGGGAAAAATCATGGGAAGTAATTACATGGAATGAAAGGTAGTCATGTTTAACATGGAAGGTAACAAATTCTTTCCTTTCAAATTAAGTCAATCTCAAGAATTCAGAAAACCAAATCCTTCCTCATAAAAAGAGACAAAAAGTTAAATATACAAGTAAATTTTAAGAGAATTTGGGCAGATGACAATGCATAAGCGTAAATCACTAGTAATTCAACAATTATTAATGTGTGCCAGGCTTTGTTAGGTGCCAAGAATCAACTAGTGAGTGAACATAGCCATGGTCCCTGCCTTGGTGGATATCCCAGTCAAGTCAAGGTCACACTGACAGGTGACAATTGAGCTGAAGGCCAGCAAGGTAAATAGAGTATCTTTGTGGAAAAGGAAGTAAAGGATTTTATGAGTAGGTAATAATAAGACTAACATGCTAAAAGGGAACAAAAGGTGTTATAAAATCCATTATCAAAGACATTTGAAGTTCTTAAAATGTAAAGACCACAAACAGTGATATCTGAGATTTGGTGGTTTCAAAATGACCAAGGTGAGTAGATTATTTATCCTCAAAGGCAAAATCAAAGTTAGTAATTTCATATGATGTCAGTAACTATAATGCTTTAAGATATAGTAGACATATGTCAACTATTTGCTATGTGAAATGCCGCATGAAGTTACTATACCCTGCTATATTTCTTTAGACTGTTTAATTGGTAACAAGAGATCAACCAGCAATACAATTTCCTTTTAAAGTCCATTTCTGCTGAAAAGAATGGTAAGAAGGAGAAGCCATTCTCCCGACATTAACTTGGGTAAGAGGAATGAAAATCTTTGCAGTGGCACCATAGAAACACATTCATTAAATGAAACACCTAGGATATTAATGTTAAATAGTACTATTCATTTGTTTCCAAAATCATTACTATATATCCATTAAAGTTACAGAGGAAATCTGAAACGAATTTAATAAAAACAAATAGAAATATAATGATCTAACCTTATGATGTCTTTGGCTTTACATCCAACATGTTTAAAATCAAAATTAAGATGCAGTTCATCCAAAGGAAGATCCCATATTTTGCTCAATTTTCCCATTTCATTGGGAAAGGATCTCAGTTCCAAGTTGTAACTAACATCAAGAGATGTCAGATTTTCAAGACAGCCAATCTCTGGAGGAATCTTAACAAAATAAAAAAGGGCAAAACCTGTTTGTTGGTGGGAAGGAAGAAATGTGTGCTGCCAAGAAAGAAAATGATTACAGGAAACAGGAAATGCTCATAGATTCCATCAGCAACTTGCACGACCTTAGAACAGAGTTCTAAAACTTTCCAAAGTCTTGCCATAAGTTTTCAGTATGTGTTTAAAAACGTAAAAAACATACATATAAAGAACTAAAACCAAACAATCTTTGTCACTCATTTATAATCTTTAAAAATCCAATATCCCTCATAAAATACTTCGTCTCCTCACAATGTTGAAAGTAAAGAAGTTACGTATGGTTATCTATTATCTGTGGCTTCATTCTGTTTCCTCACACTGCCTACACCCTTCAGTAAAACCAAGAAGATGCAGGCACTACAAACTATATGCAGCTTTAGTATTCTCAAGATACAATTCAATGTTTATACTTTAGCGGGCATCCTAATTAGAGTGATTTTTTTTTCTGTTCCAAATTTTTAAGCAATATACAATACATTTTTAATAGGAAACATTCACTCAATGGCAAAAAATCAGGTACCAAAAATATTCATGGTTTTTCTGAACCTCATGGTATCAGATATTTAATTCTTTTGGGGTTTTACAGGCAATAGCCCTGAACTTGGAAAATTATTTTCTAAGACAAATGGATAATCAATTTCAGATTTAAAACAGAGAGAATGGAGCAAAGCAAAGAAGGCTGCCCCATTAGGGTGAAAGGTAGCACGGGGAAGGAATGCAGAAATTTAAGAATGTAGGAAAGACAGCAGGAAAACAAGTGATACAGTATAGAAACCAGCAACAACTTGAGAAAGACAGTATCTGAGAGTTTGTTAACAGACCTGACGGAGATTTAGTGACACAAAGCATTACATGCACCATAATTAAATATATATATTCACATATTTCTTCAAAAATATCACACAAAAGTGATTTTTTAAGGAAATTAAGCTATGTTACCATACCCACTTATCATAGTGTAGGCTTATATCTTATTTAAAAAGCAAGATAAATAATAACAGATTCAGACTTTTAAATGATAATTTCTGATAATGCAAATTATGAAGCATATTTTAAAATTGTCAAGAATTTTAAAGATGACTTCTCACCTCTTTCAGATTATTATGAGAAAGATGTAGTTTCTCTACTCTCGACCATGCATATGCTTTTTCACTCAAATCCAAGATGCTGATCTGATTATAGCTAAATAAGAGTTCCCTTAAGTTCAAAGATTTCCAGTGTGCAGGACCTGGCAGATATTGAATATCATTGTTGTTCATATCTAAAGACCGCAAGCTAAAAGAATACAATGTCAAGATGAAGCCAAATGAGTATTTACAAAATACATGAAATAACATCGCAAGTAATGTTCTCCCAAGTGAGAATAAAGACAAAACTTTAAAACTAACATTGTTGACATACAAATATGCATGTGAGTTGAGTCTCAGGTTGAACCATCTGTGTTTAAGAACTATGCCTCTGGGCAAGTTATTCCATCTCCCATAAAGTAGAGATGACAGTAGCTATCTTACAGGATTATTAAGTAGATTAAAGAGATGATCCACCACAATAGTGTTTGACACATTCTAAAGCTAGATTTAAGTTAGCTATTACGTTTGTCTGACACCTTCTATGGCTAAATTATAGTTAAGTATTATCTGCCTATATATGTATATATTTGCACATATAAACTTATGAATTTGGTTTATAATGTATGACACAGTTAGAATAGTATTTAAGGTCAGGCATGGTGGCTCACACCTGTAGTCCCAGCACTTGGGGAGGCCAAGGCAGGAGGATCATTTGAGAGTTTAAGACCAGCTGGGGCAATATAGCAAGACCCTGTCACTAAAAAAAATAAGAAAAATTAGCTGGGCATGGTGGCAAGCACCTGTAATCCCAGCTACTTAGGAGGCTGAGGTGGGAGGATCTCTTGAGCCCAGGAGTTCAAGGCAGAGCTAGGATTACACCACTGCACTCTAGCCTGGGCAACAGAGTGAGAACCTGCCTCTAAAAATTAAAAATAAAAAAAGAATAATATTTATGATGACAACACACTCAAAATCTAATTGATGCCTGAATCTGTAGTTAACAGGAGGCTTTTGTTTTTCATGAAATCAACAACAACAACAACAAAAAAAAACCCAAACTTGGAACTACATAAATCATCTTAACCTTCACCAAAAATATCACTCAAATATAACTTAAGTATAATTTCAAAACTAATAGTATTTTGGCAACATATCAATCTATGAGAACAACTGAAATTTTAAAATTACAGTGACAGCCAACATTATGTCATTTGATTTTACTAATGCAGCAATTAATTAAACAATCTTAAATTGTTCCTATACAATAGCCCACAAAATTAAAAGTTTAAAATCAAAATAATGAGTTAGGTTTTTGTCTAGTGAAAATCAAACATTTATATGTATAAAAACATTATGCTAAATAGGTTTAGAAATCAATCACTTTTATATGCCCAAATTGAAACCATGTTTCTAAAGGCTCTGTTCCAGCTCATGTGGTTTTAAAATTAAAATAACAATAAACTTACTGTGGAAGATTTAAAATTGCTTCTGGAATACATGTGAATTTGTTTTGAGATAACTTTAGGCTTGTCAGGGAAGAAGGCAAGAGAGGCATAGCAGCTGAAAGAAAATAAAAATGAGATAAACATTTTAATCACTTTATCTAGATTTAACTAGATTTCCATTAAATTCAACAATAAGAACACCTACCAATGATGTGTCACTTAATTTAATTTCATTCTCACACTGACAATATTTTAAAAGCCTACTTTTTAAAATAAGGTAATATCTTTAATATTGCCACTAAACAATAAAACAATATGTCATACTTATCAGAATCTTTTAATATGAAAGTTAAATAATTATCTAAATATAAATTTATCTACCCAACATTTGTACAAAGTAAAAATTATTAGACTATTCATTTCAAATTAGGTGTGATGTTATTATATAACATATAGATTAACTCAAATTATTACTCTAACTCACTATAACACTTTTGAACACTTTACTAATATACAATATAGTATAAAGATAAGAATTCTTTATGGTACTATCTCATAAAGAGTGTTCTATGGAATAATAACGGATGTCAATCAAAGTATTCTTTAATCATATGATCCGAGATCAAAAAATACTAGGTAAAATAAAGTAAAATATCTCAGAGTTCTCAATGTTCTGGTATACTTTATGAATTTTCAAGAGAGAAATACAGTATGAGGTGCCTCCAAGAAATGAAATTCTGTGGAACACAACTGGGAAACTGAGCAATCCATACAGCCTGTTTTCTCATCTATAAAATAGTGTAGCTAGACACAATGAACTCCTGAGATTCTTTAGAAATTTACAAATCTATGATTCTGTGAAACTGACTTGAGAAATTATTTCTTAGCATTTTTAAGGTCAAAAGTATGAGTTATGCTTTGTCTAAAAAAATCTTCAAGGGTCAAAATGTTCCAGGACACTACTAGAAGCTGTCTCCCCGAGAAGTAGAGAGATACATATTAGATCTCACCTACTGGCAAAATAAATGAGTAGAAATGATTCTCCACTTAAGAATTAACAGTCTTGAGGTTCAGATGTTGTATGAAAAACATTAATAAGACCAAAGAAACTTCATTCCACATGGGATTATTTTTCATGGTTAGTGGTCCTGCTCAAATATCACCTCCATGGGACATCTTCTCAAATGCAAGACCACTTCTCAAAGCATTAAGGTTGGGTAGTGCAAAGTAAATGGATTTTTGAACTGAGGTTTATCCATACTTTCACAACCAGTTAATTAATTGCAGGCCCCTGAACATGTCACAGAAAAATTTCAGTGTTTCAATTTCCTCAATTAGGCAGAGGTCATACATGTTCTGCTGTATAGATTTTTGTGACATTCAGCTGAGATGACACATTGACCATAAACAAGCCAAGAGCATCCTTTTGGATGCTCTTCTTTCCAGAACCAACTTAAACAGCACAGGCATGGAAATGTTTCCCCAGCTTCACAGTCTGACCCAATCCCCTTGAGGTACCCTCATAGCATCCTGAAACTCTTCCCCAGCCTTTAGTACAATATACAACTACACTGGTGCCAGCATTATTTCATGCCTGTCTGTCTTCTGAACTTAATTACAAGTTCCTTAAGGGCAAAGACTGAGTCTGCTTTGCTGACTAGTAAGTGAATCACTCTATCTCCAGTTTCGGGCTCATGGTAAAAACATGGTTGATATTCAGGATGGTAGGAAAAGGGAGGGAGGGAAAAGGAGAAAAAAACTATGCAAATTCACATGGCTTGTATCATTATTAGTTTCTGAAAGTTCTGAAAAGTTAAAATCTTTTAAATAAGTAGTCAAACTGTATTCTGCTATTAAACAGTATTAAAAATTATTTTGTTGAGTCAGGTATAGAATTATTACATGGGTGGCAAGATATGTGTGGTCTCTATTAGGAGAAATGAAATATGGATAGTCCCTGTATATTGCCATAAAAGTATTTTGTTCCTTAATATTGAAATATTCAGATAGGCTACAAATGAACATAATTCCCTATGTTATCTCACATGCTAAGAGAACTTAGGGTATTCCTATTCCAGAACTTTCAATATGATGAAAGTGATGATCATCTTATGTATTATTGTAATATCTTGCAAAAAGCAAGAGATAAATGGATACACATTAAGTTTACTAATTTGAAAACTGTTAAATGATTAATTGTATTTCTAAAAACAATAGCAGTAATAGCAATTGTACTTATAATACAAAAAAACATTGTTGAAGAAACTTCGGCATAATAAGCAGTATTCCAGCATAAAGATGCTTCACCCAGCTCAGACAGCCATGTGCATTTTTGGTTTAATAAAATAAAGGGAACCGCAGTATAATGAATATTTGTAGGCCAGGTAACTGTCATTTTAGTCTATGACATAACAATCTGCTAATTTTTTTTTAAATTATAGACTATTTTTAGGGCAGCTTTAGGTTTATAGAAAAATTGAACAGAAAGTGCAGAGGGTCCCCCATACCCTTTCTTTCCTCACCTTCACCCCCCCTTACACAGTTTCCCCCATTATTAGCAACTTGCATAAGTTTGGCACATTTGTTACAATTGACGAGCCAACATTGTCACCCAAAATCCACAGGTTACCTTCGGGGTCATTCTTTATGTGGTACATTCTATGGGTTTTGACAAAGGTACAATGACATGCATTCACCATCACAGCATCACGCGCGATAGTTTCGTTGCCCTAAAAATCCTCTGTGCTCTGCCTATCCACCTGTGCGTCCCCAACCTCTGGCAACCACTGATCTTTTTACTGTCCCTATCATAGTTTTGCCTTTTCCAGAACATCACGTAGTCAGGATCAAACACTATGTAGTCTTTTCAGGTTGGCTTCTTTCACTTAACAATATGCATTTACATTTCCCCCATGTCTTTTCATGGTTTGACAGCTCGTATCTTTTTATTGCCAACCTGCTAACTTCATTTTTGAAACTCCAGCATAATATTTAAATGAAAGCACCACTTTTAAATCCTCACCTAAAATGATCATATATGACTCATCTTGTACTACTTAAAAGGCCTTCTAAGGAGGTTACCCACACAGATCACTTACCTAGAAAATTCATTCTGGCACTGAAAATCTCCACTTTAGGACAAGCCTCAAGAAAGTTCTCTGATAGGGATGAAATGTGGTTTTTACTAAGGTTTAAAATCTTCAGTTCCTTCAGGCTCAAGGGGAAACATATCTCTGATATTTTATTTCTAGTCATGGAAGACAAAAAAAAAAAAGATGATACTGCACGAACTCATAGGCTTTAAAGAAAAAATATCAAAATAATTTGCCTTCAAAGAATAGCATCAAAGAAAATTTATTAATTTTAGGATTAGTTGTGAAAATTTAAGTGAATTGATAGACATAATGTTAATTGCCTCAGTCTTTTATTATATTTTTGTTTAAAACTCACTGTCACAGAAATTCATTGTCACAGAAATGGTAGCACCTTTTATCAACCTCAACATATTTAGGCAACTCTTTTGTCTTTAATGAATCCTTTCTTACCCTTCTAAAATGAGCTGTTCCAGTTTCTCTACCACATCAGCGAGGTTCTCAGGGACAGAAGACAGCTGGTTATATGACAGGTTAAACTGTTTCAGTGTTGGACATTTCACCGCAGGATCTAAAACCACTGACGGTCCAATATCATTTCGAGAGACATCAAGGTTGGCAATACAATTCATTTTCAACAAGTAAGAAGGAAATGATGTAAATTTATTACTATGCAAGTCCAAATGTGTCAAACACTTCAGAGTCTGAAAAGACAATATTTTAAAATTCTAAAATGAACGATCTAAGAAACTTAAGTCTAGCTAAGTATTTCTGCCTTCCATACCTCTGGTAATTAGAACCATCAAGAATTTTTTTAAAAAACTGGAAACACAATCCACAACAGAATTTCAGTATACTGACTAGCCCAACCATCTCTGCTACAGCATGAGTAAAATTATGAAAAATACAACAGGTAGGCTGTCAAAACCAGGTTCATAAAAATAAGGTTTAAAGTTTAATTCAGATTTTTTGTAAATTATTTCTGAAAAAAGGAAAATGGAAGGAGAATAGGCCTCAACAAATATTTGAATTAATAATTTAGTGATAAGCAGTACAATATAATCCTAGGAATATTGTTAAATACTATCTTTTAGAAATTGTTTCACATTTTAATATATATAAGATTTAATCGTAAGAGTAGTCACACATAATACATGTTTCATTTTAGAATCTCCTCTTTCTTTTATTTTCATTCATTTATTTATTTTTTTTTTTTTGAGATAGGATCTCACTGTGTTGCCCAGGCTAGAGTGCAGTGGCATCAGCTAGTCACTGAAACCTCAAACTACTGGGCTCAAGCGATCCTCCTGCCTCAGCCTCCTGAATAGCTGGGTCGACAGGCACATGCTACCACAGTGGATAATTTTGGGTCTGGCTATGTTATTCAGGCTAGTCTTGAACTCCTGGCCTCAAATGATCCTCCCACACTGACCTCCCAAGAGTTCTAGGGTTAGAGGCATGAGCCACTGTGTCTGGCGAGAATCTCCTCTTTTTTATGGAACTTTTTGTTTCAAATCTGTATCTTCTTTTTTTAAGCAATTTCTAATTTTACAATGATAATAGCAAACCTCCATCTATATATCATGTCAATTTTTAAAATCCTTGGTATGCATTACTGTCCAAGGGCTAAAAAACCGAAATCACTCAGTTTTCTATCCTTCTCTTCATCTAATATATTTATCCTCACAAGGAATTCTAAAGAGTTTGATGTGATTATAGACGCTTATTAATGACTCTTCACCCCAGAAGTTGTTTCAAAATTCCTGCCTTTGTGTCAGATCCCACTAGCTTATTCAGAAGGAAAGATTTTAAAATCATTTATTCCCAAGGTTTAATCAGGAAATTTTCTTTTAGAAACGAACAGTTGAGACCCTTCAGGCAGTAACGAAAAAAGTGCCATCTAGCGGTGTCATTTTGAAATCTCCCTAAGAGAAGGTTCTGAGCTGGTCCAGTTATCGAATGCCCTGTCGCATCTCACTTTGTCATACTCTCTTCAAATTAGTTATGCCAAATTCTAGAATTCTTTATTTATTCATTTAACAAGTATTTACTGAAGGCTTACCAAGTGTCAGCGATTATTTCCTCCACAAATTAATTCAGTAAGTATCAAGCCTCCACTCTACATCAGGCCTTATTAGGCTAAACCAATTCCTGTTCTCAAGGAGTTCACAGTTTAGTGAGGGCAATGTTCGTTAAATCAAATTTAATGAGTGAATGCGAATTGGGGGAAAGACATCAGGTGTCATGGAAATGTAAACCAGGTGGGTAGGTTGGCTGAAGGGTAGAAAGAGAGAAACAGAAGGTAAGGAAGTGACATTTAAACTGAGACTTGTGCCAGGCATGGTGGCTCAGGCCTGTTATCTCAGCACTTTGGGAGGCCAATGTCGGAGGATCACTTGAGGACAGCAGTTTGAGATCGTCTTGGGCAACACAGCCAGACCCTGTCTCTACATAAAATAAAAAAATTTGACAGGTGTGGTGGCGTATGCCTATAGTCCCAGCTAATCCAAAAGTGAGCTAGGAGGATTGCTTAAGCCCAGGAGTTCAAGGTTGCAGTGAACTATGATCATGCCACTGGCACTCCAGCCTGGGCGACACAGCAAGACTCTGCCTCGAAAATAACAGTAATAATAAAATAAGATAGAAATAAAATGAGACCTGGGTGACTTGGAGGATAGTGACGCAAAGAGGTGGAAGAGAGATAGAGGACATCTTTTAGACATTGGGATGGAGTTGGGGGGAGGGGGTGTCACCTTTGTTTCTTCTGTCTCCAGACATATAAACTTTAGGGGAAAGACACAACTTAAACACACTTAAAATTTATGTAATGTTGCTTTTAAAACACCTAAAAATTATGATAAAGTTAATAGGTTAGAAAAAGGGAAAATATATTTTGCAACAAAACTAGGGTTTGTTTTAAAAAAAAAAAAAGCAAGTGTGATCATCTATCAAACTTTACAATTCAGTCTAAAAATCTGTCTTAAAATTTTAAAATTTCATATTAAGATAATCTTAATTTGTCATGATATCTTCTTTGGTTTTAAATACTGTTCTGACCCATAGTACATAAAAATGATGAGGAAAGTCAATATTCAGAGGACTGTCCTATCAACAAACTGTATTATACTTTAATTTTTACAAGACAGAAACTTTTAGCAAAAACAAATCTTTAAGTTACACATAATCTTAAAATGCAAAACAATGTGTGATCATCAGTGATCATTTAGTTGAGTCTCTGTATTTTACAGATGAGAAAATGAAGGCTTAGAGCAGACAGAGTGACAAGTTCTTATTGTCATGCAATAGTTGGTAGCTAAGTCAGAGCCAGTACCACCAAACCAGCTCTAATTCTAGCCACCTAATTTAATTTAAATTGTTTAAGTTGTCTTAGTAGAATTAAATAATTGAGGTCCTAAACAATATAGCCTCGATAGACTTTAACACAAATCCTGTATCATCAAGACAGAACCTAGAATTTTTTTCTAATCAGACCTCTGTTTCCATTGCCTGCCCTCAAAGATGTCTCTGAACAGACTAAGATACCTGTGTGAAAATCAAAAGAATGGGGGGATTTTGACAAATGACACACAAAAGTAGAACCTTCTTTTGAAAGAGTTAACCATGCAAGTTAGATATAAATGCAAAAGCTCTTCAAATATCCTGAAAGTTATAAGGATGAATTAAATTTACTTCACACAGCTGCAGTGGGAAGCTCGTGAGTGCATTCTGGTGAAGCTCCAACTTTTCAAGATGCTCCAAGTGGCTACTTATGCGGCATTTGTGGCTCAGGGCATCGACATCTCTTAGTTCGTTTGCTGAAAGGTCTAGTGATGTGATATATTCTCTCTCAGAAACCAGGGAAGAAATGCTGTCTGATTGCCTCATATGGGATTGAAGTTTTGATGACCCTTTTGTCAAAAACAAACAATGAACAAATAAGCAAATAATTTAAGTTTACTTGGTAAAAGTTTACTGAGCACTTACTAGCATCAAGTTATCTTTAAGGCACTGAAGTTTCAGTAGAAAATCAAACTATGGAACTTGCATTCCAACGGCAGAGATGAACAGTAAATTAAAAATATTTAATCAGCTGGTACAAGTAGTATTTTTAAAAAACAACAACTGGAGAAGAGGATGAAGAATGGCATTAGTAGGGGTATTATTTACATTTCAGGAAACTCATAAAAAGATCAAAGTGTTCTATAATATTCATAAAAGGTAATTTTTTAAATCTATAACTATATTTCATTTTTCTATAGCCTGTGGCATCATTAAATAAATACATATGACGATTATGTAAAATGAAATTGACACCAAGAAAATTTGAGCAATTAGAGGAAATTTAACAAAGCACTGTATTCTGCCCAAAATATCTATTTACTTACGATTACTTCTAAATACTTACTGAGTGAATCATCTGAAGACAATATTTTTCTTTTTCGCCTCAGTAAATCTTCACTGTCAAAAATGGGCCCCTATTAAACAAATAATTATGTGTATAATAAAATTTTTGTCTTTTTTTTTTTGAGAAGAAGACGTTTTTTATACAGAAACAACCACGAAATTTTTATGGAAATAAATGGTATTTATAATTATGGGACAAAAATGGGCAAGTACAAACTAAGAACCCAATAGCGAAAATAAAAAAAAGACAATCCATTTTAGTGCCCAAAGGATCTTAGAAACATCTACTCTTTTGCCTTTGTTTTAAATATAAGGAAACTGAAAGGCAGACAGGTTGAGTCAAAACTGTATATGTACAATTTCATCAACCAAACTACTTTTTCTAACTAAGCTGTTTATATAAATTAGAATGGGCATATATAAAGACTGACCTAATTTAAACTATTCCATTATAGTCATTCCTTTTGCCCATCTTGTGATCTAAAATTAACATAAAATAACCCTCATATTTTTAGTACTGAATTATGATCCAAATTAAAGCATACATTAGCATAGATGTTTCAAAGTGAACCTGAAAGTACAATGGCTCCCAAGTTCCCCAACTGGAATTATCAAACTCATCATGTAAATATGCCATAGTCCTTCTGTAGTTCCTAAACATACAGGAGGTTGAAATTATAATGGTTTCTAGAAATTAAATGATTCTCAATACACACAAAAAATATGTTTTGATGACCAAAGTTATCATGCTACTCCATCTTGCTCAGTATCCTTCAGACTCCTAACTGGTTCCTTAGAAACCGCTCTAAGATTTCTACCTAAAGTATTCCTAAGACCAACAGACGCCATTATGCACAGACCCATCCTGGCTCTTTTCAGACATGGAGTCTCAAAAGAAAGAAGGGGAAAACCAGCCTGAAGTATATTCAGTCAGTATACACATGCCTCAAACAAATTCAAACTCTGCATGATCAAAAGTCTGCAAATGAATTTAACATAATTTATGACAAATAAATACACACAGTTTTCATACTTCAGGGAATTCTCTACCATTCAAAAGTGATTCTTCTTGCTTAGGCACAAACTCTAGTTGTCAAGAGAATGTCAGCAGCAAAGCACAGAACATAATCACAATTCACTTACCAATGAATTAGAATGCCTTTGCAAATTTGGAGAATAACGCTGCAACGCAGGGTCTCGGTAAAATTCTCCCACACTAATTGAGTTTGATTTCTTTTTCACAAGAAATGAGCCTTCACTTCCTATTTTGAAATGATAAAAAACATGAAGGTTAGTGAGAAAAGCTTACTCAATCATAAGATGCTAGTATATTAGTTCAATCATGGAAGATTAAACGTATTTTTCTTAAAGGAAATTTCAGTCAATTCCCTTCGTAACATCTTTAAAATAGAAATGATAAGCCACGTTGGTTTTTCACTTTAAAAATTCAACTACGTTTTTCTTCATCCATAAATATTTATTAAATGGCTGTCACAGACTAGGCACTGTGTAAGTGCTGGATAATGATAAGGAGAAAAAAAAATCCATGCCTCGAGGACCTCATAGTCTAGTAGGAAAAAGCCAAGTAAATCAGTGGTTACACACGCTGTAACAAATACTAATACATGTGTGTACAGAAAGCAGAGAAAGTTTGTACACAATATTGCTCTTTTCTGTTTCTCTAACTTTTTCTTA
>CAUYSK010118480.1:0-10960 GCA_963575035.1 Avahi laniger
TAATTTCTTTCTATTTTTGGTAGAGGTGGGGTCTCACTCTTGCTCAGGCTGGTCTCGAACTCCTGAGCTCAGAATGATCCGCCCACCTCGGCCTCCCAGAGAGCTAGGATTACAGGCGTGAGCCACCGCGCCCGGCCAAAAGTGAAGTTTTAAAAAGACCATCAAGTTGAGGCCATTATATCTACTACCCAAACTTTTAGACTTTTTGGATAATAAACATAATCATGCAGGTAACAAATTTTCTCATTTAATCCTATAATAATAACCCACCTTATATTTTAGATATCTTTATGAGATATTATTAGCCCCAGCTGTGGATAAAAAAACTGGCCTACGGTAATTTGTCCAAGGTGACTTAAATGGTCCAGCCAGAATTCAAAACTGTGCTCTTTCCACTACTCTGATATCCTGCCCCTCACTGCACAACTCCGACTTCCTCTGTGTGAGCTGCTACGTGGCTTTCATGTATTTGTTTGTTTGTTTATTTATTTATTTCCAGAGATAGGGTCTTGCTTTGTCACCCAGGCTGGAGTGCAGTGGCATGGTCATAGCTCACTGCAGCCTAAAACTCCTAAGCTCAAGTGATTCTCCTGCCTCAGCCTCCCAAGTGGCTGGGACTACAGGCCCGTGCCACCATGATGAGGTCTTACTATATTGCTCATGCTGGTCTGGAACTCCTGGCCTCAAGCATCCTCCTTTCTTGGCCTTCGAAAGTGCTGGGATTACAAGCATGAGCCACGACACCCAGCCCTCAAGTGGCTTTGTTTTAAAAGTGCTCAACCTATACTTCTGTGAAAGTCTGGAAGAGAAACAGACTGGAGAAACAATGAGTGTGCATACGCACATGCTTTGCCATACAAAGGCTGTTCCAGGCCTTGGATGAGCACTTGGAACTCTGGTTTGCTCTGTAAAGGTGGTGTTGGGATTGCCCACTGTTGATATGTAAGGCCTTGAGGTCCAGGTTTGTCATCAGTATAACTTGTTCTGTAGTGAACCCCCTTCCTAGAGCCTTGTGGAAGAGGATATTTTCATGTTTAATGAAAATGATAGGGATGCATGAATGAACCCACAGAGGGCTGGAACTAGACAAGAGATTAAGAGATCATCATCTCGAAAACACTGCACCAGTCACCTGGGAAGATTTTCTTTAAATGCAGTTTTCAACTTTGCATATGGATTGCATATTAGATACTATTGTTGTATCACATTAAAGTCACCCAGCATGATAGTGGCATTATAGTCATGCATGACAATGAGTTATGCGAGAGAATGTCCCTGATACGTGATGATGTACTAGGGTTAAATATGGTATGTTTACAGATATTTTCAAATGATTCTGTAGTGTGTGTGTGTGTGTGTATGTGTGTGTGTGTGTACATGCTCATAAACTCACACAGAGAAAGCAAATACAGCAAGTGCTAAGGACTGGTGAATCTAGGTGAATGGGTTTTCATCGCTCCCTTCTTTCAACTTTCAACTTTTCTGTGGGTTTGAACTTTTTCAAAATAAAAAGTTTGGTGGTGGAGAGGGTGGTAAGCAGACTGAAAAAATTGCAGAGTCCCAGATGCCATTTCCAGACATTCTGATTCAGTGAGTCTAGGGGTGGGTCCTGTGAATCTGTGTTTTTCAATTTCCCTCCATTTCATTGCACAAAGCTGAGTACCATTGATCTAATCCAACTCTAGACTTTCCTCCCCACCCATCTCACAGAAAAATACCCCGAGGATCCAGGAGGGTGTCTAGCTCGAGACCACCCAGTGGATTAGCAGCAATATCAGGCTTGGGATGCGGATTTCTATTTCCTCATGAAGAACTTAGCGCTGTATCTCAGAAATGCACATTAAGTGGAGGAAGCAGAGGCGGGGAAGGGCTATGAGTGGAGTAGGGTGGGTGGAAGGATGGTGTCTTTGACTTGGAAGTCAAGTATCAATGGCCCTCTTAGAGCTCCGTCACTTTTAACACAACCCAGTGGCGATTGCCTACGTCGATTCAAGAAAAGTCTAAACAGGTCCACATTGGTGGCCACAAATAGTTTCATCAAAGAAAAGGATAAACATAGCCTGGCTCTGTTGGCGTCCCGTCGCCAAGGAGACGGAACGTTCCATTCTTCCGCAAGGGGTGGCCTTGATTTTTTTTCCTCTCCCTCCGCAGCGCGGTGCCCAGAAGACGCTCTGAGGAACTAACCGGGCTAATATAGAATAGTTTTGGGGCTCCTCGCGGCGAGAGAGTGTCACGAGGTGGGCGCGCCCTGCTCCGGAGGACCCGGCACCTGGGGCCCACCCCCGGTTCCCGGTGGTGCGGCCCGGGGCGACCGGCGGGTGCCTCGGAACTCCTCGCCTGCCCGACGTGGGGAGGCGGCCGGCAGGCTCCCCGGCGACCCCCAGGATGCCAGAGGCCAGGAGCTCCGGCCAGGACCTCATGCGATGGAAGAAGAAGCAGCCGGTGCGCCGCACGGTCAGCCAGATCTGCCCGCCCCCGCGGCGGCCCCTGACCCTGGCCGACATCCGGCCGGGCATGGAGAACGAGAGGCTGGGGGTCGTGCGGGACTCCATGTTTCAGAACCCGCTCATCGTCAAGGTGAGCGGCCCACGCGCCCGCCCTCGGGGGGCTCCACCGCCTGGCCCGGCCTCCCCGCCCAGCCTCCCCGCCCGGCCGCGTTGGAAGTTCCGGCTCCGGTGCAGACCGGCCCGGACCCCGGTGCGGTCAGGGGCAGGTCGCGTCGCCTCTCTGAACCTCAGTTTCCTCATCCTCGAAGTGGACATGATAATGGCACTTGTTGAAGGGACGGGTTGGGAAGATCGAACAGGGTTATTTCTGGGGGACCCTGGCACAGCGCCTGACCCTCAGTAAGCCTCAATGTTGGCCGCCGTGGTTTCCCACACGAACCCACAGGGGGACAGGTCGCACGCACCCAGCCTGTGTCCTTACTGCCAGCCCTCGCGAGCCGAAGGCCGCCTCTTCCCTTTCCCCTGCGCGCCCGAGCCATTTGTATGCAGCAGGTGCTCTGCGTCTCTCCTGGAAGCGTCACTTCATAAGTTTATTTCCGCCCGATCATACTCTGTTTGTGCTACTTATTCAAATCACAGCCTTAAGAGAAAAAAGTGCAAGTCTCTGACCTGGGAGGCCCCGCAGGCACGAGCGAGAGAGCCGCGGCTTCGGCCAGACCACCTTCCCTTCCGCGGCACTCGCGCTCCCTCCCCGGAGTCTCGTTCCCCGCGCGGTGGGAAACCCAAGGCTGGCCGGCGCCGCCACACCTTGCCCGGGGCCACGGAGACTCAAGCTGAGGCTGGGCGGTCGGGGAGCGGGCCCGGCAGCAAGTTTACCCGGCGCCGCTGGAGGGCAGTGCGCTTCTAAAAATGCGCTCGGTTCCCAGGGGCGGGAGACGGGCGGCGCAGGCGGCAGCCAGGGTTCCAGCAACAGTTATTTCTGTGACCGCCAGCCGCTGGTTGGAGCCCAGAGCGGGGGATGGTGGTTTGTTTTTGTTTTTGGGTAAAGAGCACCTGGACTTTCTTAAGACTGCTGGAATCAGCTCAGTTCACTGGCTCCTGGGCAAACACTGACGCTCTCCTCTTGCCTTCCCCAAACTGTGTTCCTGCGGAGGAGGGAGGGGACTGCCAGGCAGGGGCTGCACCTGGGCGAAGCTGGCTGTTCACCCTCGGCACCGTCCACCTGATATGCCTCTTCTTGGTACCCACAAAGTGGAACAAGGTTTCTGACTGACTTCTAGGTGAGAAGAGCTGCTCTCAGCCGACAGATGGGTCAGACAGTTGGGGTTCGCTATTCTGGGATGGAGAAGAGAACTACGTCCACCCCCTCTGACTAGCTGCGTTAACGTCAGGTCATTGCTTTTGCTCAAGCAGTTACTAGCGGGCCAGCTTCTCCATACTTAAATATAAAGTGAGAGCATTGTGGAGTTATTCACTGTAGTGAATTAGCATGTGATGCCCACCCTGAACGATATGTGTATTTATGGAATATATATGGATATATACACACATACGTGTATATGCATACAGTGCATATATTATACATACACAGAAATTTTACATCTATCCTGTATATGTTGTATACGTAAAACATATGTACATACATGTGTCAAATGAAATACATGTACATATATATGTGTATTTCCCCCTCTTTTCTTTTTCCTTTTGCTCCCCGCCCCCCCATATCAAGAAGGACAACATTTGGCCTCTGGGTGGCACTAGCTGAACAGCTTCCAGTATGAATTCAATCCCCAATTCCTGAACCCAAGTTTAGGGTTGGAAAATATACAGGAGATGACTGACACGCGACTGCAGAGCGGGCCTGCCCTGGCCCCAGGTGACCGGGCGGCGGCATCAGGACCTGTCTCCCGCACTGTGCGGAGATGGAGGCCGGGAGTCTCTTCTGTCAGGGGCAGCCAGAGGGCAGCCTTTCCCTCTGACTTGCCTTCTGGGGTTCTTCAAGGAGCATAAGGCACTTTCTGCAGTTAAGATTATGTCCACATTTCAATATTTACCACCTCCTGTAAGATTAGGAAATCTTATAATTTTATAGGTCAAAACCTGACCTAAATAAAAGTTGGCAGAGAAATTGAACATGGAAAGGAACTTTCCAGACCCACCCCCCGTTTGCAAATGAGTGCAGTAAGGCTGTTTTTGCTCCAGGTCCTGGCGGAGCCTGGGTTAGCAGCTACATCCACTGACTCCCCGCCCACCATCATTTTCACCACTCCAAGCAGCTTTCTGTATTTCAAAGAAAATTTAAATCATGAAAAAACTTAGGGGTTTTTGGTTTTAAAGAAAAGGAGAAAATTGAAAGTATTTAAGATTGGGGAGCCTTACAAATTTTTTTAATGTTACAGAAATTTCTGTTGAGCTTGGTTTGTGGATTTCTTCCTTGCGGCATATCAGATTTTCAGATCCTGGGTTCGTGTGCGCCTCCTCGTTGTGGGTGGCAGGGCTTGGGAGTGCCCTCTGCCTGGGATGTCTTTAGGAAGATGATTGGAACCGAAGTATATTTTGGTTTTGTCTAAGCCTGAACCTGAAGGTGTGCATCTATACTGGAGAATATAGCACCCTAGAAATAGTTATTTATTCCACCCTGTCGGGAGGTTGTTGCTCAGATTGTTTTCTCGAGTGAATAGCATCAGCGTTTTTTCATTTAAAATGTAGAGACACTGACTGAACAAACCCGACACTGGTATTTCACACCTATGGAATTTACCAGGACGTAGACACATCAGTTATTCAAGAACATGTCTGCAAGATGCCACAGTAACCAAGTGAAAAGGGAAACACGCAGACATCCAAGCAGGTATTTTATCTACAAATGTGCAACAACTATTTGCCTCATTTAAAACCAAACCAACTGCTTATTTAATGGGAATGATTGAATCAAGTCTGTGTTTCATAAGGCCATAAAAAGATGTAAATATTTTCCAATAGAAAGAGCTTCTACTCTTGTATAAGGTGATGTGTAGGCAGCCAGTTTTCCTTCAAATGTGACTCTCTGGAAAGAATAAAATTAAATAGAGAAGAACCAAGCTTCTTCCCCAGAATTCTGTGACTCAACACAGAATCCTGCTACAATAGCCTTCAAGACTCCTTCACAAAACCTGTCAGGGGTGCACCTTCCTGCCATCGGAACTCAGCTGATAACCTGTCAATACAATTATAGGGAGAGACTGCTTGGCTTGCTCCTCTGACAGCCTTGAATCTTCTGTCGCCCTGGAGAGGCAGCCGATGTGCAGGGGTGGAATTTATGGAATTGAGCACCCTTAGAAAGTGCAGATGATCGTGGCACCCGATCTTTTCATAATTTATTACTGACTTTGTTTTTCTATGGGGCTTTATGTCACAAATAAGAAGTGCATGCATTTGTACAATAGAGTCATAGAATCACAGCATTTGAGGCTGGAAGGAAGCTTACAGACATCTAGTCCAGCTCCTTTTTTGAGGGTATTAAGGCCCAAAGAATAGAAGAGACCCACCTGAGGTTCTACCCTGAGCTGGTGGCAGAAGAGGGATGAGACTCAGGTCTCCTGACTTCCAGCCCCATGCTCTTTTGGCCATAACACACAATTAATTAACCAATGATAGCCCAGACTGGTTATATGCTGTGTAGCAGGCAGTCAAAAAAAGTTCACAAATGAATCTGATTCCAATATCATTTCACTCAAGGTTCCTTCCAAAGTGAGCTCTATTGATTTCTCAGGACTTGTCAATAGCCAAGACATATTTATCGAATATTTACTAAATGCCTAACACCATCCTAAGCTTTCTCAGGGGCATGGAAACAAGCTTAGAACGCAGTGCTTTCTGAGTTTCGCAAAGAGTTAACTATTTAATATTTAGCTGGGGAGGTGGGATATATATATATATATGTATGTAGCTAAACACAGCACCTCCCTTAAAGCGCTCAGGGAATTAGCACTTATTGTTACACACACACACACACACACTCACACTCACAAATAATAAGACAGGCATTGTCATGGGTTGCCCCATACGTTCTTAAGTGAGCTGCTCTGCCCAGAAGGGTTCATATTTGCAGGGAGGGAGCCCTGGGCAGGACTCCGGGAGACTAGAACTGGACACTGAAGGGTGAAAAAGCAGATTCAGATGAGGGGTGAGGAGAATGGGAGAAAAACCAGCCCTTTGGGGCTGCAAGATTCCACCTTCCTCAGATCCTAAGTATTTGTAGGATTCCACCCCAACTTGAGTCCTAGTTTGTGAAGCTCAGCACCACTGCTGGGATCATTATCATTACCAGCACAAGGAAGCATTTATTTAGAGCCAGCATGTTCAAACTGGATGCTCTACAAAATTAGGCAACCACACCATGCCCACTAATAGCTTAATCTCCTTAATAAATACTGATGCCGCGAACTTCAGTGTGCAGAGACAAACGCAAGGAAGGCAGGCAGACAGAAACACAGTTGTACAAATATCCCCACGTGGGTCAGTATTTTTATTACGTTTGAGTACCGTACGAAAATGGTACACGCAGCTTTATTGTTGAAAGGAATATACCCCTGATTGCTCAAATCCTTTTACATTCAATTACGACGTAATAGGAGAAAATAAAACATTAGGCAGGGATTAAAAAACGAGCTGCCCATCCTAATGGCCCAGTCTTGGCTGCCCAGTGGGTAGGTTTCGTTTTTTCTAGGGAGCACCAAGGGTTTATCTATCCTTGCAACTCTCTCTCTTGGTCCTTTTTTCTTTTCTCTTCTCTTCCCTTTTCCAGGGACCCAGTCACATCCTTCAGTGAGCAGGGCTGATGCAGTGAACTAATCCCCTGCCCAGCCCCGTGGCTACTCCCGACACCGCCACGGGCTTTTTGCCACCCTGGGGCAGCCGCTTGCTTGCTTCTCCAGAGCAGCCAGCCTTCCTCTTTGTCCCCTGAAGAAGGTGTGCTCTGGCTGTGAAGTATTAATGCAGATCAGATGTCAGAATTTGGTTTCCCCCTATTGAACTCAGCCCCCGCAGATTACATGGTTCTCAGAATACTGGGGTGGCGGTGGGTGGCGCGGTGGGAAGGCCGTTCCTCCAGGAAGAATTCTGAGGCTGGGGGAGGCAAGTTGGCATCCCTTCCGCACCTTCCGGAATGTGCCAGGCTCAAGTGTTGCTCACTGTACAGTCCTGACTGCTTTTTCCTTATTTGAAAGACAAGGTTTTCTTGATTGGCAACTGGCCCTGCAGACAAAATTTCAAAATCCTATTTTCTGTTGCAGTTTTTGTGGTTTTCAAACTGTTCCGTGAAGCATTGGAGGTCTGATTCAAAAAAACTTTTAGGAAAACACAACTGTATTTACAAAGTTTAATAAAAAAATAAAAACAATTAAATGTATTTTACATGAAAAGCTAATACAAGGCCACCAACATGTTAGCTGTGCATCGAGTTTGCCAGTTTTGGGGTGTTAGTTCTGCGCTTGTGCTTGGAATGCTTGTACGTGTGCCACACGCAGCAGAGATCGTAACCAGGCATGGGACCCTGGGCTGCGCAAATCCATTTGAATCGGGCAATGTGGCGCGCTCTGCCAGTTCCCTGGGAACTGGGCGCTGTCAAACCTTAGACCCATCTGCTGGGCTCGCGGGTTGGCTGGGCACAAAAGAGGGAAGGCACAACAGTCACGATCATCTGATGTTTGGCTGGTTTTAGCGTTTATTGTACCTGTTGAGTACTTCTCATCTGATTTTTGTATTTGTAAAACAAAAACCAAAATCAAAAAACCAAGCATTTGTAGGTCATTGCTAACAATTCAGTTTTAAAGAAAATTGTCCCTTGCCTCTTCCAAAGTCCCGGAGCAGTGAAGTGAGGACCCACGGTGTAAATGAGGAGGACTGTTAAAACGATTCCAGGCTAGAAAAAAAAATAAAGAAAAAAAAAATAATAAAAGAAAGAAAAAGAAGAGAAAAACAAAACACCAAAAAACGATTCCAGGCTGCAGCTTTGGTTTTCATACAACCACAGGAAATACGGACATAAGTTGGTTGCTCAGGGAGATATAAAACTCCAGCTACCCGGCAGGAAGGAAAGGCCAGCGTGGTGGTTTGGATGTGAGGCACTGGGCCAGGCAGGTCCCAGACCCAGTTCTGTCTCAGCAGCTTGCCTGCTGTGCCACCTATATGTGACTGACCCTTTGAGCCTCAGTTTGCCCCACTTTAAAATGGGACAGTGAGAGTTAGCACTCGGACCTGGGAGAGTTTTAAGATTCAGTGAGACGGCACAGGCAGTACCCGGCCCCGGAGTGCCCAGGAGGGCACTGAGGAAGCGAACACTTTGTTACTTCCCATTATCCTGACTCCAGATACTTCTGTTCCTCAGAGTGGCCTCATTGTTCTCACCAACTGACTTCAAGTATGTGAAGTCTGAACTTATAAAGTAGAGAATGAGACAAATCCACCTCAGTGCTTACTTTTTTTCCCCTTTGTGCTCTCTTTGGAAAACACTGTCATCCACGCTGTCTCATGTTTCCTGCGACCTGTCCCTGGAGCCCCCCGGGGTGCCTTAGTCAAAGGTGAAGCCATCTGGTTTCTGGCACTCGTGCTGTGCTTACCCTTAAGGGTTCTGGGGCGAGTAGCTCAGTGTCTGAGCCCGGGTTTCCCCGTCTGTAGAGCACGGGAACTAAGACCTCCTTGCCAACATCTCAGGGTTGTTGTCATGCAAACTCATTCAAGTGAGATACTGTATTATGGAAGAGATTATGGCATTCTGGAATTAGAACAGTAGTTCTTTCTTTTTTTTTTTTTAACATCCATCTTTTTATTTACTCTCTTCCTTTTTATTTATTCTTTGGTCAAGTGAACTTGTGATCAAAAGCAAGAGGGCCCCTTCCCCGAAGGCATATACTGTCTAGTGCAGGTAAGATATTAAACCAATAACCACTAAAAATCTTATTCATCGTATCTCCCTTCATAATCAATTCACTCAACAACTAGTTATAAAATTAAACTTTTAGAGATTCCCGTCCTGGCTTCTCCAAGCCCGGAGACCAGCGGTTGTTTTTTCTTAGGTAGGGTCTTACACTGTTGCCCAGGCTGGGGTGTAGTGACGAGTGCACCGCAGCCTTGAACTCTTGGGCTCAAGTGATCCTCCCGCCTCAGCCTCTCAAGTAGCTGGGACTCCAGATGCATGACACTACACCTGGCTAATTTTTACATTTTTCTTGTAGAAATAGGGTCTAGCTATGTTTCCCAGGCTGGTCTGGAACTCCTAGTCTTGAGCAATCCTCCTACCTCGGCCTCCCAAAGTGCTGGGATTACATGCGTGAGCCACTGTGCCCGGCTGAGACCAGTGGTTCTTAATCGAGGAAGGTGGTTTTGCTCCCCAGAAACATTCGGCCGTGTCTGGAGACATTTGTGGTTATTGCAACTGGAGAGGGGGCAGTACCGGTGGGCAGAGGCCAGGGTGCTGCTCAATACCCGCCATGCACAGGACGGTACCCCCCACCCCCAAACAAGAATCACCTGTCCCCAGATATCAGTCCTGCCGATGCTGAGAAATCCTGAACCAGAAGACTTAAACCTGTGGGAAATGTATTATTACTCACCCACGGTCTGAGGTCTTTTGAAAACCTAAGACAAAGATTCTAGAAAGGAGATGGTTTTGTTTTAATTGCTTTTCTGGCCATTGTTTGCTGCTGAGTCCCCCTCCCACACGTTTAAGGGGCTGTTTTAAATTCCCCCTTTGAATCCATTTCCTTTGCTTGGGTGATGCAGCTTACGTAAGTTTGCAGCTTGTGTCTGTGGCTTGTCTATTTCCAGCCTCACCCACGATATAGCTGGGAAAACTAAAAAGCATTCCCAGCAATCCACGCAGTGTGGCTCAATAACTCCTTAGACGACTTAGCAAAGGGGCTGCTGTGTTGAGTAATCACTGACCGGTGTGCAAACTCGGTTTCCTTGGCGTGCCAGCTTCCAAGGGTTTGGTTTGGTTTGGTTTTCCTCAGTGTGAACTAACCTAAGATTTAAAACAGAGTTGATTTAGTACACCAGAAATTAAACTCACAGTGGGCCAGAGGCCCACGGCCAACTTTATGCTCATTGTGGCACTAACCACAGCGTTTCAGGGAAGCAGATAAATGCACTTTATAAAGAAAACAACTGAGGCCGGGCGCGGTGGCTCACGCCTGTAATCCTAGCTCTCTGGGAGGCCGAGGCGGGAGGATCATTTGAGCTCAGGAGTTCGAGACCAGCCTGAGCAAGAGCGAGACCCCGTCTCTACTAAAATTAGAAAGAAATTAATTGGACAGCTAAAAATATATAGAAAAAATTAGCCGGGCATGGTGGTACATGCCTGTAGTCCCAGCTACTAGGGAGCCTGAGGCAGAAGGATCGCTTGAGCCCAGGAGTTTGAGGTTACTGTGAGCTAGGCTGACGCCACGGCACTCTAGCCCGGGCAACACAGTGAGACTCTGTCTCAAAAAAAAAAAGAAAACAGCTGTACTTTTCCACCCAATAATTTAGAGGCA
>CAUYSK010118481.1:0-19405 GCA_963575035.1 Avahi laniger
TCCAGTTTTACTGTATTTTAATTCAAAAAATAACATTTAAAAATATGAAACCCTACGAATATCAGCATAGAACAGTAAGAGCTACTGATATGTATTAATAGTTCTGAAAAGAATTTAATATATGTTTTTATTTATTTATTCATTTATTTATTTATTTATTTTGAGACAGAATCTCACTGTGTTGCCCAGGCTAGAGTGAGTGCCGTGCGTCAGCCTAGCTCACAGCAACCTCAAACTCCTGGGCTCAAGCGATCCTCCTGCCTCAGCCTTCCGAGTAGCTGGGACTACAGGCATGCGCCACCATGCCCGCCTAATTTTTTCTATGTATTTTTAGTTGTCCGATTAATTTCTATTTTTAGTAGAGATGGGATCTCGCTCTTGCTCAGGCTGGTTTCGAACTCCTGAGCTCAAACAATCCGCCCGCCTTTGGTCTCCCAGAGAGCTAGGATTACAGGCATGAGCCACCGCGCCCAGCCAATATTTGTTTTTAAATAAAAATATTTTTCTTATCATAAAAACAAAACATGTTCATTACAGTAAATTAGAAAAATCAATATTCTTTAAGCCAGTTTCCCTAGGGAAAACCACTGTTATTATCTTGGTATTTATGGCTTTTGCTACATATTATAAATTGCCCTTTATAAATCAGTAACAGTGTATCTTTCTACCTGTAGTGAGCAGATGTTCTTTATTTCCCTACATTTTCCCAAATATTGACTATTATTTTTTGAAGCTTTACCAATATGATATATGAAAATGGCTTATATTTATTTTCATGCATTCTCTTGGTTTACTAATGAAGGTGAGTGTTTTCAACTTGCTTACTGGCCATGAAAAGGGGTTTTTTTAAAAAAGCTTTAACAAATCTACGAGGAGTCCAGGTGTAATGAGGTGTAATGTTAATATCCATTACTCAGCCACTGTGCACCTTCATTTTCTCATCTGTGAAATGGGGACAATGACACCTCCCAGGGTGTTGCATTGAGTTCCCCGGGATCACCTCCCAAATGAACCCTGCCCTTGAATCTTCGATTCAGGGTCTGCTTCTGAGCGCTCTGAAATGAAGCCTGTGATACAGGCAAACACGAGCAGCGACTGCCCCACACTCCAGGGAGAGAAAACTTCATTCCTGGGCCCTGCAGGAAACTGTCCCTGGGATGGGACTTCGGCCTTTCACCCTTAGCCCTGAGCAAGCCCCTTCTGACTACAGTGGGGCTTCCAGCAGCCATCGATCGCCTGGGGGAGAAACGGCCATAGGAATCACGGTATCGCTTGCTACGTGTTTTCTACCCAACCTCCCGTGTGAGTCCGCACTGGCCTGGCAGACAGGTCCTACTGTGATCCCCACTTTTCAGATGAGCAGATGGAGGAGTGCCTACCTGCCGACAGTGCGGCAGTCTGATAGAAGCCTCCCTCTCACCTGCTCCCTCCTGGCCACTCTGGGTGAGGATGGAGCCACCTGCGGTCTGTCCTCAGTCGAACCAGCGTGGAGAGGAGCCTCCTTCCCCCTGCCGGGTCTGCATGGTCTGGGCCACCCCCGCTTTAAAGATTAGGGAGCACATACAAAGGCAGGAAGTCCTGACCGCGTGAGTCCATCCACGTGGTCTCACCTTGCGAACATCGCAAGTGAAAGGCACCAGACACAAAAGGCGCCTAGCGCAGGGTCCCGTGTATATGAAATATCCAGAATGGACAAACCCATAGAGACAGGAAGCTTTCTAGTGGTGGCCAAGGATGTGGGACTGGAGGGAATGAGAAGTGACCACTCAACGGGAGCAGGGTCTCTTTTTAGGGTGACGCAGATGATCGAGGCGGTGACTACACAGCGGTGTGGTTACAACTGCTAAATGCCTCTGATTCCTGTGCTTTAAAATGTCTAATGATTAACTTCCTGTTATATAAATTTTACCTCAATTTACAAAGTGAATCGTGAGAGGGACAACTAACTATGTTGCCAGATGTCCAACTCAGTTTATCAGAGTTTACATTCTTGCTTCATTACTGCTCGTTGTGTCAGTAATGTACAGTATCAGGAAGTGTCTTGGCCCATATTCTGCTGCTATAACAGAATACCACTGGCTGGGTAATTTATAAACAAAAGAAATTCAGTTCTCGCAGTCCTGGAGGCTGGGAAGTCCAGCATCAAGATGTCCTTCTGACAAGGGCCCTCATGCTTGTCATCAGAGAAAAAGAGAACTGACTCCTAACGGCCCCTTTTCTTTTTAAAAGGCGTAAGCCATCCATAAAGACAGAGCCCTCCTGCCTAATCACCTCCTAAAGGCCACACCTTGTAATACTGTTAGAATAGCAATCAAATTTCAGTATGCGTTTTGGAGGGGACATTCAAACCACAGCAGGAATAACACTCAAGCTTTGTTGGAATAAAAAATCTTTTCTTGGCCAGGCACGGTGGCTCACACCTGTAATCCTAGCACTCTGGGAAGCCGAGGCGAGAGGATCGCTCAAGGTCAGGGATTTGAGACCAGCCTGAGCAAGAGCAAGACCCTGTCTCTACTAAAATAGAAGAAATTAGCCAGTCAACTGAAAACAGAAACAAAAAAAAAATTAGCCGGGTGTGGTGGCACATGCCTGTAGTCCCAGCTACGTGGGAGGCTGAGGCAGGATTGCTTGGGCCCAGGAGTGTGAGGTTGCTGTGAGCTAGGCTGACGCCACGGCACTCTAGCCTGGGCAACACAGTGAGACACTGTCTCAAAAAAAAAAAAAAAAAATCTTTTCTCCTTCGTTTTTGGTATGGATTTGCTAAATATTCCAAGTCCATTCCATCGGATATCATTTAGCTTTGTTTTTCATATTTGTAGAGAACTCACAGCGCTAAGGTGCAAAACATTATTTTTTTCAATTATCAAAACACACACAAAAGACTGGGGGGACAGAAGTGGCTCAGGGGCTCCAGCTGGCTCCTCTGCGGGTGCTGGCGACGTGCTGCTGTGACGGACGGCAGGGACGGGGCTCTGGATGGCTGAGCGTCCCTCAGGCTGCTGCTCCCTGCAGAAGCTGCACCACTTGCAAGGCGACAGAGGGACACGTTATAAACCATGTCATTTCACTTTGTGGGAATCATCATTTATCATCCTTCTCTGTCCCCTGCAACTTTCTAACCTCTCACTCTTCCTCTGGCACTGAGCAAAGCTCAGCCAGTGTTGGGTGTCGATCTGGGGAATTTCCAAGTATTGACTCTAGTGACAGACACGGTGCAGAGCAGTGCCGGGCCTCCAGCTTCCCTGTTCATCTTGCTGGGTGGGTCCTTGTGACTCCAGAAAAGGAGCGTGGGGGGAGGGGCAAGGCTCAGGCCAATTCTACACACCCACCCCTGCCCAGACCCTTAGCAGCTCTGCCTATGAGGACAAAGGCCATGAACTCCTGGACCACGCTGAGCAGGAGGCAGGGCCCTTCTCCTTGTTTCACAAAGTGTCCTTTTTGCATCTCCAGGACTTCAGGTGTTTTGGATGCTCCAGAGACAGCTCCCAGGGTGGGTACAGGGACCACCCAGGGGCTGGCAGGGCAGAAGCCATGCTGCACGAGAGAACCTTCCTTGGCTATCAGCCGGTTCAGGAAAGGCTCCTGATTCCACGTATTTTCCTCTCCAGAATTTTGGATTTGGACCAGGATCTTGAGTGCAGCTGTGCCAGCAGCCCAAGTGTAAGAAGTAAAAGCTGAGAGCCAATTGGCTGGACCAAAATTTGACCAAATGACAGCAAATTTGGGGTGGAGTGAATTGGATGATAATAAATATTCACTGCATCCATATATGAAAGGCCTTCAGACATATTGTTCACGGACGCTCACCAACAACCCTGGGAGAAACGTGCTTCTATCATGCCCACTTTACAGATCAGGAAACTGAGGCTCAGAGAGGTTCATATTCAGTATTGCCCCAGATTGGACTGCTGGTTGGAATGGGGCAGGACTAGAACCCAGGGCAGGAACATTAACTACCAGTTATGTTGTGAGATGAGAGACTTTGGGAGAAGAAGGAATCTCCCCGCCCCCCGCCCATATTTACTTTACAGCCAGATGGTATAAAAAGTGCGGTGGCTTTAAGACATTTAAAAGCAAACAAGAGAACCAGCTTTCCCAGGCCCCACCTGCCCTGGGTCTCCCAGGCCTCCCCAGGCCAGTGGTGGTCGATCAGAGTCCCTCTTGGGTGGGTTGAACCCGTTCTCCTGCCCTGTTGCAAGACTGGTCAGGAGGGTGAGGATGGGGCCGCGGCCTCATGGACCTGGGAGTAGCTGTGGGCTGTGGGAGTAGCTGGCTGTCACCTTCCTTTGCTTGTTGGAGAGCTCAGGGCAGGGAGAGGCCAGAAGCCAGCCAAGGACACCCAGCAGCCCTGCAGCCACCAGGGCCACGCAGTTCCCTGGTGCCACGGGTCTGACTTGGGTTTGCATCAGCAAGGTTGTATTTCCTCGCATGTAGGTCTGTGGCCTGGTGTTTGAAAATTCCAGACTCTGGGAAGCGCTGGTTCTATGCAGCCAAGGGAGAAGACATCAGGCCAAAGGTGATGAATCACAGTGGTGGCCACAGCTTCGTGTCTAGTAGGCCTGGCCTCAAATCCCCACACTACCATTTATCAGCTGGTAGTCACCAAGCAAGTCACCAAACCTCTCTGGGACTGTTTCCTCATTTGAAACTGGGGATGAGGACAGTGGCTACCTCACAGGGCAGAAAAGGACGCACACAGTGCAGTGGTGGCAGAGCCACAGGCCAGGAGGGCCAGAGAGCCAGCCGTGAGCACCAGCGACAACCACAGCGTCGGTGGCAGAGAGTCTGTGGTCAGCACCATTTGCAGCCCCAGGTGTGCCCAGGAGGTGTGCTCGGATCTTGCCCACCCAGGCTTGTCACCTCCATTCATGTGCCCTGAGGTCCCCTCTCTGGAGCACATCCCATCCTGCCCGAAGCCCACAGTTCACGCCTGAGTGGCTGCCCGGCTGGGAATGGGGCTCGGGCACTCTTGGGACCAAGTGCCCCAGTGTCCGGCAGCTTGTGAGCGGGACCCTCCTCCCTGGGCCCAGCCTCTGTCCCCCCTCGGTGCCCCTGTCTCCCCCAACCCAGCTCTGAGCGCCTCCTCCCTCCAAACACGGTGGGCCCCGCTGGGCGTCCCCCCTCGTCCCCACGTGACAGGCATCTGGGAGAGACCAGGAGCACCCGCTGCTGCCCAGATCTGGACTTAACAGAAGCCGTCTCCCGCAAGCCCCTGCCTCTAACCAAAGGCAAAGTGCTCGGAGTCTGGGCGGCCTTGCACGTGGCAGACCCGACAAGCCGGGGCCTCCAGCGGCAGCCTGGCCTGTAAACGCGTGTGATGCCGGCGCCGGCCTCGAGGGGGCGCCGCGTGGGGATTGATGGGAAGCGTGAGTGAGGCCAGCGCACGGCGAGCCTTCAGCGTCAGCTGTTGTTACTGCCGTGCTCTTTATTGCTGTTACTTTGCTAGTTGCTAGCGTGGGCCGAGAGCCGTCCTGCTGGGCTGCCAGGACGCCGAGAAGAGAGCCCAGGCCGTGCCAGTGACGGCCCCGAAGGTGACCTCGTGTCTCTTCCTTCTGTGTGGATTCATCCGCCGGAAAAACTGATGTTTCATTGCCATTGCACCTGCCCCACCTCCATCTGCAGATCTCTCCTCCCCGTCCTGTTTCTTGCCACCCCCCCTCTGCACCTGCTGCCCCCGTCCCGCTCCCCTCACCTGTCCAGATCTCGCCGTCCTTCGAGGGCAGCTTGGGTCTCTCCGAGTCCAGGAAGGCCCCTGGGGGCAGAGGTGGGGAGCACAGGCCGAGCCCCGCCGGTAGTGGCGCACTTGCGGGCACTGTCCGTCTGTGGTGGCAGCATAACCTTTCCCTGTGCGCGCTGCTTCCTCAACCAGGCTGAGTGTCCGTCGGGGACAGTGGCCAAAGCGCGGCGCTGCGCCCGCCCAGCTACACATACCAGGCTCGCGCTGCCACTGCGGAAACGGCTGAGGGGCTCTGCGTTTAAATCACCTGAACGGCATCAAGCGTTGTGTTGCTGATTTGATGCCTGCGCTTCCGCTTCCGGGTGGAGCCTGGGTCTCAGGGTGGGCCCCAGGTTTTCCCTGAGGACGACTCCCTTGCAGTGCCAGAGAGTCCCTCCCTCCCTCCTCCCAGGCACAGCACCTTCCCCCTCAGGGCCACCTGTGGTCTCTGACATTGCATGAACCTGCTCCTTCTAAAGCAAGAAGGCCATTTGACACAAAACATACTGATTGGGTCCTCGGAATCCTCAAAGGCTAGAGCGGGCCCCCCACACTATCAGAGACTTCCCCCTGCCTCTGGGGCAACCAGCAGTCCCAGGACCTGCCCTCGGGCCGCGTGACGATGGTACCAAAGTGACTATTCCCCACCCCTCCTCCTGACTCTTTGAAAAAAGCTGTTTTATTCATCACATTTTAAACCTCCAAGATCTACTTATGGGATGGCTCGCTTCAGGCCTCTGGGGAAAGGGGGCAAGTTCTGAGGCAGGAGGTTGAAGAGACCATAAGAAGTTCTGGTCCCCTAAGTCTTGAGGCCCCTGGCAGGGTCCCTCCTGAGCCCTCCGTGAGGCCAACCTGCCCCGTCCCCTTCCTGTGGTTCCCCAGCGAAAACTCAACTGGCCTAGTCTTGGGTGGCCTCCCTGGGCTCCCGGCTAATCCAGGGCCTCTAGGCCCCCCAGGAGTCCCTCCAGCGGGGACACTCCGTGCCCTGCACACTTGGAGGAGGAGGGCACGGTGGGAAAGGAAGAGGGGATGGAAAGGCATGCATGGGCAAGAAGTAGTGACACCAGCGCACTGCACCGCGCAGTTGTTTATTAAATCACGTTGGCAAACATTCAGAGTTTAGATGCAAACGTCTGCAGGTGGCATCAGATCATTTAGGGTGACCCAGCGATCACTCGGTATATTAAAGAGAATATAAACTGGGATGTTGATATGGAGACCCAGGATAGCTTAATCAAGGTAGAGGAGTGCCTCTCTTCCTCCTAACAGTCCCAGTGTCAAAGGCCCAGGCTGGTGTGGTGGCTCCATGGTGTGTCAGCCCAGTCCCAGGACGGCTTGTTCCCCAGTCCTTGGTGCAGCCAAGGAAAGGGGAGGAGGGCCGGAAGTTGTGCTCATCTCACTCATCCATTGGTCAGAACTGAGTCACTTGGCCATCCTTGGCTAAAGGGAGGCTGGGAAATGTAGTCCTTTATTCCACATGGCCCTGTGCCCAGCTAGAAAGAGACAGGGGACAAGTAGAAGGCACTACCATACCCAGCAAGCTCACTTTACCTAAGCTCAGCAGGCTTTCAAAGCCACTGTCCATGCCCACTGCCCTCCCCTGGCTCCTCCAGACCAAGCCACCTGGAGGATAAACCTTTTGCCCCTGAACCTCCCGGGCAGGATGATGGCAGGGAGGAGGTGGCCACAGCAGGGCAGGGATCCGTGTGGCATTCCCACCCTGCTTCCCAGCTGCCTCCTCTTCCCTGCATCATCTCCTCTGTATGCCTGGTGATGCCTGAGCCAGGCTGGGGGTAGGGTGAGGGGTAAGATTCAGGGAGATACCTTCTAACACGCGGATGTGAGTTTGGAGTTTGGGAGGCCAGGTGGGGAGGAGGCTCCGTGCTACCACACCCAGGGAAGGGCTGCCAGTCTGAGCCATCCTGGCAAAGCCGGTGTCGGGGCTGGGGAGGAGGAGGCGGCTCTGTGCCGCTGCTGGGCCTCAACCCACAGCGCAGGCTGGGCCATGGACGAGTCAGCGCAGGCCCCAGCCTGCCCCAGAGCAGAGGGAGGCACTGTGACCCACATGTGGCCTTGGCAGCAGGAGCTCTGAGCCACGGTCCCTGTTAACACCCAAGGCTGCCTGGAGAAGACCCGAACTACCTCCAGCACAGCTGAGGCCCACACCAGCTCACCATGCTCTGGACGCACGGCCCCCGCCGCCCTCACAGCGGCCCTCGGAGCCAGATCCTGGCACTCCCAGAGGAAGGCGCCCGTGTAGATTTACCGTCAGTGGAAACGGAAACAGAGCGTTAGGTGGGCACGTAAATTACCTCCAATCTCCACCACAGGGACGGTCCCGGAGTACATGAAACACCCTAGTCAGGAATCAGTGCTCCAAAGGGCATTGCATTAGCATGTTAAATATGAACTGTTATTAAAATCTGTGCCACAGTGTTTGTTAGCACGAGGATGTTAGAAATCCCTTTTCACAGAGGAAGCGTAACGTGAGGAGGATAAAGGATTGGCTACAAGGATTCCCGGGAGCTCAGCATCTTTGCACTGTGAGGGGAGAGCCCAGCAGCCTGACGCCTCCAGACTTGTGCTCTGGGGCAGGGCTCCTGGGGCCCGAGGCCCCACCCTGGACGGACAGGTACAGATGCAAGACCGTCTTCGTACCTGCTTGCTAGTGACCAGTTGGACATTTGGCAGAATCTCATCTGCTTTGGGGCGAGGTTGCAGGGGAGGGGCTGTCCAGCCACCGCCTGCCTCTCACTGGGGAGTCCGTATTTTCACCAGAAGACCTGTCAGTTAGAACTCATGCCCAATGTCAAGGTCTGATTCTGCAACCTGTGGCCCTAACCACTGTCCCACGATGCCTTTCCACGTCCCCTTGGATTCCCTCTCGCAGCTCTGGATGTGTTCTGGCATCTTCACTCCAGGCCCTGCCAGAGCCAGACACGGAGGGTGACGTCAGCGCACCCCCTTCTCAGTGGCTGCTCCAGCCCCACAGTGGAAGCAGCACCGGGTCCCCAGCTGTGTCTTGAAGGTGGTGTCTGATGATCCCTATCACAAACCCGACTCTGAATCGTGGCTCATTCTAACGTCACCTGCTCTATCTCATCAACCTACGTGCTTCACACGTCCTTCAAGTGCCTTCGGCCAAGAGTGATGTTTCTGACCAGCAGCTACACTCTCGACTCCACACCTCCTTTTACTGCCTTCTGAATCCACATTCCCTCAACCAGCTCCGGAAAGCAAGAACCATCGCCACCCCCAACGCCCCTCTGCCCAGCGCGGCAGGGCCTGTGCGCGTAGAGCGAACCCTGGCCATTGACCAGAGCGGGAAGAGGAGGGCCCCCCACCACCCCAGGTTTGAGGCTGAAGGGGACCACGTGGAGGGCAGCCACATGACAGTGCCTGTCTGAGAGCTCATCTCCCACCTCCCCCACTCACAGCCCCCCATGTGATCAGCGGCCAATCTCTGGGCCCTCTGTACCTGGCACATCACAGGTACAAAAGTCACATCTGGGTGAGTGAATGATTGGCCAAGGGAGGCAGGACCCAACCGGACACCCTCCAGTGCACATGTCTCATCAGGGTTCTTGAAGTTCAGTCCTCAGACCAGCAACACAGCACAGCCTGGGAACTTACTAGAAATGCAAATTCTCAGGCCCCAGCTGAGACCTGCGGGGCGGGGCAGGCAACCCAGGCTTTCATAAGCCTCTGGGTGATTCTGACACTCGCTGGACTTTGAGAACTATTGGTCGAGGCCAGTTGTTTTCAGACATTTTTTAAGCAGCGGAAGCCCTTTTGAGATCCTCCAACAGAAGCAGCAGGCGGGAAAGGGGGTGCCGTGGCTGATACCTGGGGCAGGCTCGCCTGCCAAATTCTCAGCCTCCCAGAAGCATTCCTTGAGATTTTCTGGTTTAATCATTACTCCCAAGGTTCTCACTTTGCACATTCCTTCTCTTGGGGAAACTGGGCAGACAACACCCAAAGCAGGAGACGGGGTGTCACAGGAGGAAGCAGAAACCTAAAACGAAATGGAAAAGAACAGAAACAGACAAAGCAACAGGCCCACACAAGGGAGGCGAGGGCGAGTCCAGGAAGCGTGTTTAATCGGCATGACATGGACAACATACAGCAGGAACACGGGAAGCCTGGGCGTGCCACACAGCCCCCTCCACCGGCCAGGGCCTGCCCCTTCCCCAGAAACACACACCAGAAGAGTTAGACAAGACAGCACCCCAAAAAGAGGCTCAGAGGGCTGGGAAGGCAAGCAGGGAAGGAAACAAACAACCACGCCAGAAAACAGTGCCTTTTTTGGTTTGTTTTTGCAAGAGTCACTCAAATGCCTTTCCAAAGCTACAGGCTCCAGGTGAGGGGCCAACAATTCAAACCACCACTCTGGGGCACGGCTTCCACCTCTGCAGGAGGCTGGGGTCACTATGCTCATGTCCAGCTGCGTCAGGGCCCTGGGATGCGCCCGAGCAGAGACTCTCGCTCCCATCGAAGGGTAGGGGAAACTGAGACCCAGTGAGCAGAAGTGATTTGCCCAGAGTCCCAAGGAGCTGAATCAGTCTGAGAGTGAGGTGGGCCTCCCTGTGGCCACGAGCCACTGCAGGGACACGGGGAAGACAGGGCCATGTGCAGCAGGGGGCAGTGGGCCTGAGCCTAGATGCCAAGATGCCAAGACAGAAGATGGGACCAGCTGTTTATTCAACAAAAGCCTTTTATTCATTCAAAAATTAACCATTGGGTTTATTCTGCAGATAATAAAAAAAAAAAAGGGCGGTTGCGGGGGCAAGGCTTCCCATTACAGCGCCCTTATGCTCATTCACCTGCTCTCCGCTGGCCCAGCAGGGGTGTCTGGGAACACACTGCCAAGAATGTGGGGGCCCGGGCCCTCCCAGCCGCCCACCTCCCTCTGGACCACCTCTTGGGCGGGACTGGAGCCCCCAGATGCCTTTGAGGCTCGCCAGCACCAGGGGGCGCCCCACACCTCCTTGAACCCCTTACATGCTGAAACTGTGCTGGGAACCGGCTGGCTTTCCGCTTGGCGGGTGGGCAGTGGGGGCTTTCTCTCCCGAGAGGGGTCCCCAGCCTTTCTGACCTCCCCCAGCCCTCTTCCCACGAGAGACAACGTCCCTGAAAGCCAAGGTGCATTGTTCTAGGAAATCAGCTGTCAGACTGGGAAGCATTTCAGGAGAAGAGATGTATAGAGGGCGACACCTATGCTTGCCTTGATGTCATTTTAAACGCTGCCTGTTAAATAATGAAAAATTGTAATGTTCTCCGAAGTCACCATCAAACAAAGTGAGGCGCAGACACTGAGGAAGACGCCAGGCCGTGGCACACTGGCCGCCAAGGCTGGCCCCTGCCCCGCCCCGGCGTGAGGCTCTGCAGAGGGGCCGAGGGCCTGGCCTCTGGGATGGACGCCCCAGAGAGGGCAGCACACGGCGGGGCAGGGTCTCAGCGGAAAAAAAAGGAGGGGAAAGGCCCAGGGCTGCGCAGGAGGGATCTGGCCTAAGGCTCTGAAGGTGCCGCCACGGAACCTCAGTGGTGAGAAGTGGGGACAGAAATCAGTCCCTGTCTGGCAACCTTGAGCGAAAATGACCAGTGTCCGGAACCCCGCCAGGAGGGGCTGGGCTGTCTGTCTCAGGGCTTGGAACACAGGTGTGCCCGAGGCATGGGGCCATAGGTCCCCAGGACACCAACTGCTAAGGCCAAAAGCGACACCGTGGCTCCAAACCAGAAGGCCAAAGGGCAGGGTGACAGGAGTAAGGCCAGGCTCAGGGCTCAGTGGATGTCTAGGAATCGGACGCCTCGGCCGAAGGGGGCCGCACGCTTAACCCTGGCAACCCTCCGCCACACGTCGCTTTGCCATGATGCCTCCAGGACAGGAGGCACAACAGCACCATTCCCACCGGACCAGAGAGGCAAGTCGAGGCTCAGGCAGAGGCCAAAGAGAAGGAAGCTGACCCGGGAAAGACCCCACTCCCATTCTCTCAACCCCAAGTCACCAAGTCCATCCCCTGCCCTGGGCAGAGCCGGCTGAGGAACCGCAGTGACCGGTGGTGAGTCCCGGGCCCCCCCGGGCCAGTGCCCGGACAGGAAGCCGGCCAGCAGGGTGCTCAGAGTCCACCCTTCCAAGTTGCCTGTGAAGGTAGAACCACTGCCCCCCACCCCTGCAGGACCTGAGGGGCTGACAGCGGGGCCAGAGCACAGCCAAAGGGGCTGCCGATGCCAGGGGGAGACTGCTGGAGCTGGCCGAGTGCCCGGCCAGGGGGCATGGACGTGGCAAAGCCGCTCCGGCAGAGGGTTTTGTCTGCCTGGAGGCCTCCGCGCTGAGGGCTGAGCAGCAGGCGGGTTCCGGCCTCCTGGGTGCGCAAAGTGGAGAGCAAGGACGACTCGGGGAGCTGAGGGCGAGGCTTGCCGCTTGGGATGGGATGAGAGGATGTGGGCTTTGCAAAGAAGCAGCAAGAATTCTAGCCCCAGGCCTGGCCCTAAACAGTTGGGAGGCTGCTCCACACCCCGCCTTCCCTCTGTGAGGACTAGTTCTGGGTCAAAAAGGGAGATCAAGGGTCCAGGTGGGACCCGAATTGCAGCTGGGAGGGACAAGGTGTGCCACCTGACACACTGAGCTGCTGGGACAGACCCCACACAGAAGCAACCAATGTTGTGGGCCTGAAGACTTGTGCCAAGACACACAGTAGGGGCTGTGCTGTGACTCAGACGGTGCCCGTGTCTGCGGAGGTCTGGCAAATGCAGCCACAGGCCACAGAACCACAAACTGTAGGAAACTGAATCCCAGGCTTGGAATTATACAATGTCAGCACGGAAAGGGCCTTCGGGACCAACCAGCCCAGGCCCCCAGCTCTGCAGACTGGGCAGCTGAGGCCCAGAAAGCAAGAGCCTCACCTCTGGTCCAGGGTCACCTGACATTCCTGGTGACGGTTCTGGGGCCACCCCCGCCTCAGCAGGCAGAACTAGAAGCCTCCTGTGAGGGTGTGCAGGCCACAGCCCGAGGAGCAGAGACTATCTCAATGGGATTGCCTGGAACTCTGCTCTGCTCCCCTCCCCGCCAACCTTTGAGCTAAGAGAGACACAGGAAAGAACACCGTGTGCTCTACTCGGAAAAGCAGACGGGGAGGTGGGAAGGCTGAGCAGAGAGTCCTGGGCTATTTTCAAACCCCCCCCCCCGCCCAAGGAGGTGGAGGCATCCCTTACTTCTGCCAACGTCTCGCAAAGACCACCCCTCCCTACCTGGCCGATGTACCCAATCCCCTCTTCCTGGCGTTTTCCATGCTGCGGCAAACACCAAAGTAAGAGCTAAGAAACCGAAAAATGTTCCCTGTTTGTCCTCGGAAAAAATGTTACGGACCCAGAGGAGAACAAGGTTGCCAGGGGGTGGGGGGCAGCAGGGAAAGAGGACTTGGGGGGACATCTGGCTGGAGGGAACAGTGTATTAGCCAGTCAGGGAATCCTGCCTCTCCCCTCTCCAAACATCAAGCACAGTATCTGAAAAAAAATGGTTTTGGCATCCTGGTCTGCTGCAGGCCACCAGCCTGCCGAGCGAGCGTGGCGGGCAGGCGGGGCGTGCACATGTAAACGGTGGCCCCGCAGCCCTGGGAGCTGCGGACCCGTGAGGCAGCAGCAACGGTTAACAACCAATAAATAAAAGATATCAATTATATATGTATATAAAAAAAAACCCTCACTTTCCCCACAAAGAGCACAATACTGTTATCACAGAAAATCGTCATCCTCATAATTAATCATCCTCGCCACGCAGGTGGTTTTGCTGCTAAAAGGGACGACAGATAACGCTAATCGGGCAGGGCCCCCAACACCCAGGCCCACTGCGGCCTCTTGGCTGCCAGGGGACCAGGGATGCGGGGGAGGCGAGGTCCCCGAGGTCCCGGAGGCCTTCTCCCCATCTGTCAGTCTGTATCTTCCAGGAAAGAAGTTGTTTTTTTCTTTTAGAATGTCTGTTTGAAATAAAAAACAAAAGCACACGCGCAGGAGAGCAGGAGGAACCGAGAGGCTGCCTGCGAAGCGGCCCGAGTCCTTGGTCTTGCAGAGGGCTGTAGCCTTTTCCATTTCGTTTTGTCGTTTTTCGAGCAGAGGTTGTTGGCAATTGGAGCCGGTGGCTTCAGGAGGCGGGTGGGTGCAGGGCAGGGGCGGGGAGAGCCGGGGCCTCACGGTTCAAGGGCAGCCGGCCGGCCTGTGTGGATGCGGAAGAAGGCTGGGGGGCACGTGGGGTGGTGTGGGGGCGGAGGTGGCCTCGTGGCACGGGAGGAGGAGGCGAGTGGTTCCCAGGCATCTGGAAGACACAAGGGGCGAGGCAGGTTAGGAGGTGGCTGCCAGGGACGAGCGCCCAGTGCTGGCAGAAGGTCGGCTGGAGGAGGGTGGCATTCTCCGTCGGAAAGCCTGAACACGTTCACAACCTCCGACCCGCCACGGGGTTCTTGGTACTTGCCCTTAATAAATAAATAAGATGTCCACCATAGTAGCATCTGTAACAGCAAAAACCAAACCAAAACAAAACAAAAAATGGAAGTGAGGGGGAACAACCTAAGTGTCCAATATCAGGGGATTAGACAAATAAATTAGGGCACACCCACAGGATAAACTGGTCTACAACCATTAAAAACAGGGCACGGAATGGCCAGTGAGGATGTGAAAAATGCTCAGTACCATTAGTCATTGTGTTCTTCTCCTCCCAAGGTGACCAGGAACCTTTGTGACTTGCCCCACTCTCCTGCGACAGCTTAAGGGGGTCTGTGTCCCTTGCAGTTGAAGGAGCTTTGACTGAGAGCCCACAAGAAAGAATGTTCAAACTACTATCTCCCAGCCAAAAACTGCAAACATGAAGCTCATCAAATATGTCTAAATTCATAATGATAGTTTTGAAAAAAGTCATTGGTCACCTCTAGAGGATATCAGAAAACCAACTCATTCTGAAAACTGGTAAGTAAAGAGAAAGATCAGGCATCGATCTCGTCTTTCCAGTTAAACACCAGGCCTAGAGGTAACCAAATAACTGACGAGGGGTGTTTCCCTCACCAGCTACTGGGATGGACCCGGCTTCAGGTGAAGAAGGAAAGGCGGCACTGGGACGGCACCAGCTGGCACCGCCTCATGGGCAAATGAATCTAAGCAATGACCTGCAAGGGCTGCTGACGTCCCCAGAGGTTTGTGCCGCCCGGTGGACACACACAACATCACTCGTGAGCTGTTCTTGTCAAAGATGGCCAAAGTGGCCCGGGCGCCGTGGCGCACGCCTGTAGCCCAGCACTTTGGGAGGCCACGGCAGGAGGATGGCTTGAGCTCAGGAATTCAAGGTTACAGTGAGCTATGACGACGCCATGGCTCTCCAGCCTGGTCGACAGAGGGAGAGACTGTCTCTAAATAAAGAGATAAATAAAAATTTTTTAAAGAACTTTAAAAAAATGGACCCAAGTCAATCCCACGCAAGCCAGCAGATCCAGCCGCCGTGCACGGGCCGAGCAGAGGAACACAGGCGCGTGTGACCAGCACCGCGGGATGCGATCAGCAAACTCCTCGACTGGGAAACTACACAATGTTCATCAACAAATAGAAGGAAAAAAAAAGGAACGGGAGAACATAAACATACGGAGTAAAATAAATTTAAGAGACCTATCAACCAACCGTAATAAGTAGACTTTATTCAGATTTTGATTTCAGTAAATGAAGAAGAAAAAAATGATGAGATGGGAAACTGGAATAGTTTGCCATTTAGAGAGTATTGAGGAATTATTGATCTTTATGTTTTAGAAATACATTTTGAAATGTGTCATGTATGAAACAGTATCTTGAATTTGCTTCGGAATAACCCCGTGTAGGAGAAAGAGAGGGAAGAGTGGATCACGGGAGGCTGGCCACGAACCGGGGATGCGGCTGAGTGGTGGGTACCTCGCATTGCGCTCCTCTCCGCCACCATGCGGAGGTTTCCATACCGAATGGTTTTCATTCCTCCCCCAAAGCGTCAACAACCTGCGTGTCCAACACCATGGGACTAGTTCAATTATGGCCCGGCCATACAATGGAATACTATGCAGCTATTAAACATGATGGTCTCAAACGATATTTAATTGTGGAAAATAAGCACGATTGCAGTATAATTCGTTGACTGAAAAGTTAACAGCAGGTTATCCAGGGATGCAGAGACATCCGGAGCATGAGGAGGCAAACAAATCGCAAACACGATCGAGCACAATGAGATGTCATCGCCGCACAGGCTTCTCCGGGGAAAGCCGCGGAGAAGGAAGAGGGCCACTTCCCGGCAGAGCTAGGGAAAGGTGGGTCACGTCGCGGGAGGCCCGTGGCACTAGGAAAGGCTTCTCATGGAAAGCACATGGCACAGGGATTTGCAAAAGAGGACTGTGACAAACCAGACTAGAGATCAGCGCTCACCGTGGGACGTGCCAAGCATTTCCACGACGGAAATGACGAAAATTCCTTTACAAACTGGTTTTAATTATATACTCCCGTGTGGCTTAGTTACTGAGCATTAAGTGTGTAATTGCTCCGTTCTTTTTAAATCCCTCTGGACGCTAACATGTTCACTGCGATTATATCTGGGTCACATATGAGGATTTTTAAAACAAACTTTTTAATAGAGGTTTTCTTTCTACACATTTTCTAATGTCTCTTCAATGAAAAAGGATTTCTTGTGTAAAATAATAATACTAGAAGCTTCAAAATGGGGTAGGCCTCCTAAACAAAATACCAGCAAATCAAATTTGATGATAAATAAAAAGGATAACACATCCGGCTCAGCGGAGTTTCTTCTAAGAATGCGAGGTGGCTGAGCATTCAGAAACAATCTGTGTGATTTTTCATACGAACGACGAAAAAGGAGGAAAGTTACATAAGCACCCTGATAGAAAAATCACTCGATAAAACTCAACCCCTCCATGATTATTTTTAACAAATACATACTAGCACACTACAAAAGATGGAAACTTCCTAAATCTACCTGTCTACAAAAGTCTGTCTACAGAAGAGCAACAGCAAACATCGTCACTAATGGTAAACGATCGGAAGCATCTCCCCACGCCTACGCAACACCATACCAGTGGTCCCATGAGGTACAACGAGGCAGGAAAAAGAAACAAAGGGCAGAGGGTAGGAAAGGAAGAAAGAAAGTGTAGACCATCCAGAATATTCTAAAGCAGACTCTCAGATGTAATAAATGAATTTAGCAGGCACCTGGATATATGGTCGATAAACAAAAACTGAATTCCTATAAACCAGAAACAAACAGAAAATAAATTTTAAAATTACTATCATAGTGCATCAAATATCTAGGAATAAATCTATCAAAAGATGTGAAAGATTTTTTAGCTGAAAACAATAAAATGGTATAGAGAAAAAATTTTAAAGACCTAAATAAATAGAGATATATATCATTGTCATGGATTAGAATATTCAGCATTATAAAGATGCCAATTCTCCTCAAATTGAACTGCAGATGCAACCCAATACAATCAAAATCTCAGCCTGTGTGTGTGTGTGTGTGTGTGTAGAAATTTATAAGTTGATTCTAAAATTTATATAGAAATGCCCAAAGTAATCAAGGTATTCCTGAAACAGGAATGGGGTATCACTTTTAAGATTAGGTTATAAAAAGACTGTGGCTTTCCCCTTGGGCTGGCTTTCTCCCTCCCTCTTGGAAAGCCCACCCTGAGGGAAGCCAGCAGCCATGTCATGGGGCAGCCTGTGTAGATGCCACATGGCTAGGGATCGAGGCTGCCTGACCACAAAAGTGAGCCTGGAAGCAGGTCACTCCCAGCCGAGTCGTCACATGAGGCTGCAGCCCTGACCAACAGCTGATGATTATCCCAATTGGCCAGGGACTAATGGGTTTCCCAGGACACGGGACTTGCAGTGCTAACCCCATGACAGACCTGGGCAAATGAGTCACCCCTTTGACGGCTGGACTGCGCACTCATGAGAGTCCTTGAACTGGAAGCACCCAGCTCAGCTGTGCCCAAATTCCTGCTGTTTGTTCTTTTAAGCTGCTAGTTTGTGGTAATGCAATATGTAGCAATGGGTAACTAATACAGAACTTCACAAAAGAGAGTATTAAGATGGATGATACACATATGACAAGGTGCTCAACTGCAGTGCTCATCAGAGAGATGCAAATTAAAATTACAAGTAACAAATTATTACATACCCACCAAAATGGCTAAAATGTAAAAGATAGAAAACACCCAATGTTGACAAGGATGTAGAGCAACTGGAACTCTCATATACTACTAGTGGGAGAGTAAAACAGTACAACCACTTTGGAAAGCTGTTGGGTAATATCTATTAAAGCCAAATAGTGAACATATCCTACGTCCCAGCAATTTCTACCCATAGATATATGCCAATGGGATGTACACATCTGTTCACTAAAAGACACGTATGAGAGTGTTTACAGCTGCACAGGACCTGGGGGGCCGTCCGCTCCCGATCCCATCAGCCGAGGTGCAGGGCACAGCAGAGAAGAGGCGGGAAAGGAGGTGAGAGAAGGTGAGAAAGGAACAAGGAAGACCGCTGTCTACCAGTACTCTGCTGGGGCACGTGCTCATCCCACACTCACAACAGATCCAACTGGATGAAAAAGAACACGCACACGTTTGAGCAATTGCACAAGAAAGCCGGGAGCTGAGATCTTCGAGAGCGGATGAGAGCCTGGCCCTCGCTGAGTACTGACTTTCAGAGTATCCTCAATGCAAGCAAACTCACAGGCTGAATCCAGGTATATAATAATGATAAAAACAGGCCGGGCGCGGTGGCTCACGCCTGTAATCCCAGCACTCTCAGAGGCCGAGGCGGGTGGATCGTTTGAGCTCAGGAGTTCAACACCAGCCTGAGCAAGAGCGAGACCCGTCTCCACTAAAAAAAAAAAAACAAAAATGGAGAGAAGAACAGTGGCTCTGGCTGAATTGCCCCCCAGATCCTCCTGCCAGTCGTGTCCCTGCAGACCCCAAGCACCCCTGGAAACCCAGGCACCTACCCGCCAGCCCTGGGCGTCCTGTGGCTGCGTTTTCACCCCTGCCCCCGCCCCAGGCCCCGGGTGCCCCACTCACCGCAGCGCTGGGCCCTGGACTATACCAGCCCGTCGTAGAGGGATAGCGCCTGCACAATGGAGGGGTCTGCCTTGGACCCTTCCTGGAACTCCTGCAGCGTCAGCTTCCCGTCGGCGTTCTGCAAGCAGGGAGAGGCCGCTGAAGGTGGAGCCCTCCTGCCTCCTAGGAGCGTGGCTCTGGGCAAGGCCTGCCCAGGGCTGGTCCCAGGAGAACCTCCCACGTCAGGTCAGGAGGGAGGCGGCGCAGCACAGCGGGTAAGCGGAGTGGCCCCAGACAGACCTCGGCACTCACGATCTGGGCGACCCTGGGTCTGTGGCCCACCTCTCTGGGCCTCTGTCTCCCGTCTGAGGACTGAGGATAAATGTGTGGCTTCCTCGGGGCACTGCGGCGAGAGCTCCATGCTTGGCAAGCCAAACGCCCCGTAACTCTGTACTTATCATCGTCCCTGCTACTAATTCCCATGAATGGTGGTGGGGTCACTCTTGGGGGCATTTAAACCACGCCTGGGGCAGCCCACACGGGGCCCCAGGAGGCCACGGTAGGGGGGCCCATGCAGAGCCCAGAGGAACTTTAGCCGGTCTGTTGGGGAGGGGCCGGT
>CAUYSK010118484.1:0-12982 GCA_963575035.1 Avahi laniger
AAACATGGCATATGATAACCATTTTAGCCAAGCAAGTAGCCTGAGAACCTTTAAAAAACTGTGCTGTAATTTGTCTTTCCATTCTTGGAATACCTCACTAGAGGTACATAGATTCTTTCAAGAATGGTTATGTCTGAAGAAGATTTTGGAAGTGTCAAGAACAAGTGATGAACAGGTGACTGAAATTAGGAAAACCTGAGAGAACTATGTTTGACTCCAGTACACAAGGTAAGTTCAAGGACTGCAACAATGAGAGGAGGGAAGGAAGGGTGACAAGGGAAAGACTAGGTTTAAGGGACAGGGATAAAAAGAAATAGACAAAGTGTGGGATTGTAAATCACCTTGTGATCTCCTCAGGCCTAGATTATTGTAGCAGACTTCTATCCAGTCCTCCTACCTCCAGTATTTCCTGAAACCCCTCATCATGTTCTTCTTCCCAAAATTCTCCTTTCCTTGTGTTTTTTTTCCCAGTCTTAATCCTCCAAAGGCTCTCCTGTGTCTACAGGATAAACCCTGAATTTCTCACTCCAGCCCTACAATACTTAATCAGGATCCTGCCCTTTTCTTCAGCGGGTGCCTTCAGCACAGAAGCTGGCTGCCTCCCTGTTTCCCATATATTCACATCCACTATCACCACCCTCTTTTTTTTTTTTTTTTTTTTTGAGACAGCGTCTCACTCATGTTGCCCAGGCTAGAGTGCCGTGGCATCAGCCTAGCTCACGGCAACCTCAAACTCCTGGGCTCAAGTGATCCTTCTGACTCAGCCTCCCAAGTAGCTGGGGCTACAGGCATGCGCCACTGTGCCCGGCTAATTTTTTCTATTTTTAGTTGTTTGGCTCATTTCTTTCATTTATAGTAGAGACGGGGGTCTCACTCTTGCTCAGGCTGGTCTCGAACTCCTGAGCTCAAGGGATCCTCCCGCCTCAGCCTCCCAGAGTGCTAGGATTACAGGCATGAGCCACCGCGCCTGGCCACCACCCTCTTTCTTTAATGCTTTGCATACCTTTCAGGAACAAGCTCATGTCTTCCACAAAGTCTTCCCTCAACATCTCAGCCTATATACCATATATTATTACGTAGTATGTACACATACATATGTATATATGTCCTATTACTGTATTATATAATTGTGAGAGGCAGAATAATTCTCCCCCAAAGATGTCCATGCCCTAAATCCCAAGAACCTGTGAATAGATTACCTTACATGGCAAAAGGGATTTTGCAGATGTCATTAAGGGCACAGACCTTGAGATGGGGAGATTATCTGGGATTATTTAAGTAGGCCCAATCTAATCACATGAGTCCTTAAACCTAGAGAACATTTCCTGGCTGGGCAGAGATGCAGTGCGAGGAGGACTCCACCCAACAATACTGGCTTTGAAGGTGGAAGAAGGACATCAGAACCAAGGAATGTGGCAGTCTCTAGAAGCTGGGAACACCCCTTGGTTTACAGCCAGCAAGAAAATGAAAACTTCAGTTTTACAAATGCAAGGAATTGGTACTGCCAATGATCCAGATGAACAGGAAACAGGTTCTCCCCTAGATACTCCAGAAAGGAATGCAGCCCTGTGGATAACTTGGCTCTAACCATGTAAGACCCATGATCTATGAACTGTGAGATAATAAGTTTGTGTTGCTTAAGGTTGCAAAGTTTATGGTAATTTGTTTCATCAATAATAGAAAACTAATATAATAATAATAAAGACACTTCAGAAGGGGAAAATGGCTAGCCATACCTAACCAGTAGTCTCAGAGGCCAGACTTCAGAGAGATTCTGAATCAATAGGTCTTATGTGTCTCCGGGGTGTCTGAATGTTTAAAAAGCTCCTAGGGACATTCTGAAACACAGCCATGCTGTGCACCACTGTAAATAAACAGATACTGATCATGAGACTAGATCCAGATGTCAGACCCTTGATCTCATTCAGGAAGGAAATAAGAGCAAGTACCAACAGAGAGAAGTTCTGCATCTTCCCTCTCTGTCTTATACTCTAGGCTCCTATGATGAGGCCCAGCCTATCATCTCAGGATTTAAGCACCGCTTTTCTAAGCTTCAGCTCTGGCCTGAGGCTATGATTCTGCCTCAGAGATGAACTGGCACAGGTTGTCACCTGCCTCTGGTATTTTTGGGCTACACACATCAGTCAGGAAAGCTTTGAGTCCAGAATTCTGCTCCAAGGAATGGAGCCTTCCAGGTACTCTCAAGTCACCTTTAGATGACTTGAGATGCCATCAACAGCTGGCAAGGAGTAGTCCTTGTTCCTGGAACCACTTCTGTTGAGGTTCAGTCTAGTCAAGCTCGAAGTATCCTCATCTTGATCTTCCTGACATCCTCTGTCTATCCTTGCCCATAACCCTTTTGTTTCTGGGCTGCTCAACTATTCTGCTTGATTTCTTGCTAACTTCCTTAACCCTCTTGATATGGTGATTACCTGGCCATATACTACTTTTGATCCATCTAACATGGACTGTAAGACATCTAGTGATGCCACATGGCACCAAAAACCCAGAAGGCATGGGCAGAAATGGATACCAAAGGAAGGGTAAACATTAGAAAAGAAAATGAACATTTTCTCTTCTGATACCAGAAATAATTACAAAATTTAAAATAGTGGAGTTGAGAACTCATGCCAACTGGCCTCACCTGCTGAAAAGATAGCTCCCTGACCAAGGATTCAGGAAAACTTTCCACCCTAGAGGGGCCTTATAATGTACAATGCTATTTAGCTCTCACTCATTCACTCACCTGACTGGGCACCTACTGAGATTTCTCTCTCCAACACGCAGGGCTCTTCCCCTTCCTCCAACTGGCAGATCACATGTGGTTTGGACACTGGAAGCCCTAATGGTAAAGAAGGAAAAGGACTGTGGCTGTGTTTACTGGCAGCCAAGTCCTTGGCCCTTGATCTTCAAGGTGAAAAAATATTGCAGGCATTGAAAGCCTCCAGAGAATAGGCATTGTGAAACGTCAGGAGCAGAGTCAGGAAACTTGCTATTTTAACTCTGCAAGAAACAGGACTTTTCCTAGAACTAGGAGCAGAAATACTGTATCTCCAAGCCCCACAGAGAATGTAAATGTCAGATTCTGAAACCCCAGGGCAAAATTCAGCAACAGGCCTAGACACCCTAGCATTTAAATACCAAGGAAATCAAGAAAGCCTGCCGGGCAGGCTCTGGGCTTTGGAGCACAGCACTCACCTAGGGAGGCCAGGTTCCTGAAGTTCTCTAACATCACCTCCCTGTACAGGTCCTTCTGAGCAGGGTGCAGTTGCCCCCACTCCCACTGGGTAAATTCCACAGTCACATCCTCGAATGTCATCAGGTCCTGAAACACAGAAGACACTCCTGTACCCTTGAGGAGCACACTCATGGCCCTGGGCAAAAGAGTGGACAGGCATCTGAGAAGAACCTCAGGATGTGCAAGAAGTGATTTCAAGAGTTCCTAGCTGCCCCAGTGCCCACAGAGTTGTAGGTTTCATCATCACAAAAATATTTTCAACTGCTCCTGGGATTGTATTATCCTTACTATTTGGTATCCCACTCAGTGCCCACTTACATGCCTATCCACATCGAGCCACCAGGAAATATCATCAGGGTCTCAGGAGAATCAGGCCTACAGAGACATTCTGCTTAGGTAGGGGAGGTGAATGTAGTGTTTCCTCATTTGTCAGGAGGTTTTACTCTAAATTGAGTTGCATTTAATTGGAATCAACTAGAATTAACAGACTAATATGCTTTGCATTCTCAAATGCATAAGTATCACTAGTCTTCTAATAAGATATTTTCAAAATTTTTGACCTATAATTTTAAGGACAATTTTTACTAAGGCCAAATCAAATAATTTGGGGCTTATAATAATTGATCCCCCTACCTGCCTGTCAGCACACATTTATATTGAATCAATAAGTTTTGTATGGGCCATGCATGGTGGCTTATGCCTGTAATCCTAGCACTTTGGGAGGCTGAGGTGGGAGGATTGCTTGAGGCCAGGAGTTCAAAGCCAGCCTAGGCAATAGCAAGACCCTGTCTCTGCAAAAAATTTTTAAAACATTAGCAGGGTGCAGTGGCATGCCTGTCGTCCCAGCTACTAGGAAGGCTGAAGCAGGAGGATCATTTGAACCTGTTGGGGAGCTTAGAAATGTTGGGGTGACCTAGGGAGAGTGCTGGCATAGAAACCTCTGCAGATATGACAGCCTGCATAGGTGTGGCTGTTTTCCAAATGGTAAGGACATTCCAAGGGCAGGAGGAACTGAGAACAGTTTCTCTCCTGGGGTGCAAAACTGCTCCAGGACTGCTATCGGGAATGTCTAACCTGCTGAAAAACTGGCCTGGCCACAATCCCAAGATTTATGTCTTTATTTTGTTTTAGGCTAGAAATAGCTTTGCTGAGGTTAATGTGCACCTGGATATCTTAATCTTTATCAGTGATCTTTAAAGCTTACCTGAATGACGTGTACCTGTTACTGTAATCTTTTTGGACATGTTTAGAATTTGTTTGCCTGTGGGATAGCTATAGAGCATTGTTTGCTTGTATGATTTAGGATGATCTTTCGTTCTTAGAAATACGAGTGAGAAATTATTCTCGGAACTCATGGTCTGGAAAGCCTCGAGTCCCCACTCGTTCTCTTCTATTGTCTCGTTTCTTATTCCTGCGTGATGCCCTGTTTTCAACCCTGTCAGCTGGGGTATCTCCCGGCATGAACCCAAGAGTTGGAGGTTGCAGTGAGCTATGATGATGCCACTGCACAGGCAACAGAGACCTTGTCTCAGAAAAAAAAAGAAAAGTTTTATAAGTTTGATCAGCCTGAATCCTTTCCCCCAAAACCTAACCGTTATTCAGTTTCTGAGTCTACCAAGCTGAGCGTGAGACCCAGGATCCCAGGTCACCACTACAAGGTATAACCATTCTATAGATCCTAGTCGGAACTACCCTGTCACCCTCAATCTCGTTAATTAGAATACTTCCCATTTGACTTATATTGTATGATAATCCATATATGAACTAAAAGGCAGAACAAATGACAGTAGTCTAAACTCCTATTATTATCCCAGAGTATTTAAAAATCAAATCTCATTTAGATACTGATTCCACAGAATAAGCTGAAATAATTTTATATTAGCATAAAAGTCAGCCAAAATAATCAAATGTGGAAAACTCACTACTACAATAACCTCTCGTGATAGATTATTTGTCTGAAATATACACTGGCACTCCCAACATGATTGAGCTGCCTGCCCCTGACCCACATATAGCCATGTAATCAGCTTTCTCAAATGAAATGTGAAGGCAGAGACATGAGCTACAGGTTAGCAAAAGCTTTCAGAGCTAGTGGGGGTCCTGCAGTTGCTCTTTTCCCTCTGCCTTGAGAATGGCAAATGATCTGAGTGAAGTTGTGAGCAAAGCCACAGCAGGCATGTAGCAATAAACTTTTTTTGGTGTAAATCTCTGAGGGTTTGCTGTTGTTATCATGGTGTAACTAGTCTAAACTGACTCATTAAAAAACTGGTACTCAAAGTGGGATTCTACCATAAAAAAAAAACACAAAAATAACTTTCATTTTGGACAGGACATTAGCTTCAAGTCCAGGCAATAAGGAAACTTATTGGCAAGGTGACAACCTATGTAATTTGGTGGTGAACTATGGTAAACCTATTGCCTTCAATTACTTGAAATATGAACAATGTAAGCCTGAGCTTCTGATGCAATGAGAAGAGGCTGGAAACATAACATTAATAGTGTGAGTTGGTTGTTATTGGCTGCATTTGACAAAATATTACAAGAAGAAAAATATGCTCAAGAGTTTGCTGGTTTGCAAAACAAAAGGCAATAGGAAGCATCCAGAAATGCCAGGACTTCCAGGGTTGGAGACTTAACCAATTCTCACATCCAACTGGAAAAGACAATATATATAAGGCTTTTGTATGACAAAAGATGATTTAAACCCAGACTATCATCAAGAACTAAATCCTGAATGTGGCTGTCAAATGACTCCCAGTAAATCCTTTCAGTGGGATCAAACTGGAATGGAAAAAAAGCATGGCCGTCCCAAGGACGGCCAAAAAGCTCCACAATTAAGTCTAAAGAGAGGGGTACATTTCAAAAAGAACTTTGGGGTACAGCTATTGACACATGGAGCCAGTTGGAAGCAAATACATAAAAAACTGATTAAGTTTTTGAGAGTAACACATAAAACAATCCTAGGCCATCAACCTATTCAGGCAGGATGAAAAAGCTGCTTAGCCCCTGAGAAAGCTTATTCCTCATTAACATCTTCATATGTGACCAAGGAGGAGACGGTGAAAGGAAGGAACTTCCCGAGGGCAGAGCCAACAGCCCAGAACACTACGCTGGGGAGCTCCACCCAGGGAGCAGAACCAAGGGATAGCCCAGGATTTTCCGACTCCCAAGATCAAGGGTCCTCACAGTATCTGCCCAGTGGAATTTCATAACTGTATTGACCTGGGAGTGCTGGGCTCCTCCCATGCTTTCCCTTTCTGAATAAGAGTTTTTATTGTGGTCATCCTGTCCCACTGTTCACTGTATGTTGGATACATGGATTCAGGTAACTGTCCTTTTAGTTCATAGGTCTCCAGATCCAGAGGATCTACATCCAGGCCCGATGCAGATATTATCATGTCATCCAAGACTTTGCTCATGATGCTCTGAATGGGGATTTTGGGGTTATCTCTATCGAGAAGGCATTTTGTATGCAGGAGAGAGGGAAGTGAACAGCTATGAGTAAGAAAACACACAGCGGTAAACTAATTTTTTGTTTGAAATAATCTCTTTGGGCCCCTCACTCTAGGAAGCTTATACTTCCACTTTATTGACATTAAGCTTGGCCATGTGACCTGCTTCAGCCAGTGCGTTGTGAGCAGAAGCAACATATGCCACTTCTGAGCAGGAGCTTAAAGAGCCAAAGTGCTGCCATTGCTCTTTCCCTCTGCCATGAGAACAGCATATCCCAGAGCAGGGCTGATCCTTTAGCCTGAATCCCAGAGTGAAGAGGGTGTGCAGCAGAGTTACATCAGCCTGCTGTTGGTAAACACAGCAGAAAGAAGACATATGTGACTGAGAACCTTTGAGATCTGGGGGCTGTACCACACAGAACTAGCCTAAGCTCTCAGCTATACCTCCAGATGACGTACATCAAGGACAAAGAGGTTTAAATTCTGCTTATGACTCTACTATTAATAATTACTTGGAAGAACTCCTTATTGACAGGGGTTTCCCTTTTTGGCTTGAAAATGAAATGTCGATGTCTATCATCAAGCCAGAATCCCACTAAAATACCATCTTTGATACTGGAAAACTCACAAGCTGGCATCACAGCCCTCCCCCTGGTTCTTCCTCCACATCCAGCTCACTACAGCCAAACCTGAATTCACCACTGGAATCAGTTACCATGATCCCTGAAGCTGACAAGGATTAAGCAATTACCATTTGCAAGAAGACTCCAACCATATGAGATTGAGGTTGTATCACTGAGTGGTTAAGATCTTGCAGCCAGATAGCCTGTGTTTGAAACTGGGCTGCCTTTCTTAACACCTAGATAGCCATGATGAACAAGTTACTTTATCTCTCTGTTCTTTGATATCCTCAGTTTACTTTCCTGTGCTTTGGTTGCTATTCTTCAAAATGATAACCATTTTATGGGAATGTTTTTAAAGATAAAATGAGTTACTATATGTAAATTGTGTAGAATATTTCCTGATACATATTTGGTTTTCAGTAAATAATAACCATTATTACTTTCATCATAATTAACATTATTATCATCTTCATTTTACAGGTAGTAAACCAATGCATAGCAAGGTTACATGACTCATCCAAGGTCACACAGCCTGCATATAGTGAAGTTAAGTCTGTCTCCTCTCTAATCCAGGAAGATAACATCTGAACAGGGACCCAGTCACAAATGGCCTCCCTACCTGTCCATATCCTCAGAATCTTTTTGTTCCCCCTTCTCCATGACTGTTCCAGTCTTTCCAAAGCAGGCCCATTTTCCTGTTCCTGAGCATCAATGGAAAGGCCTGTCTGTGCCCATTTGCCATCAAACTATACAGATCCTAGCCTGTTGCATCCTGGATGTCAGAGTCCTCTCCCCACTGTGGCCATGACACTCCTTCAAGGCCAGGGCTCTGGTGTATTACCTAGCAGTCACCACAGTGCCCATTACAGAAATAAGCCAAAGTGAGCCCAAAGGATCCCAGTGAGTGAGTGCATACCAAGAAGAGAAGAGAGGGCCCTACACAAGGACAGAGTGGCCATCCTCCACCTTGACAGGCTCAGCTCCTGCATAGCAGGGACAGTGGTCTTTGTTCTCTAAAACAAGTTCTAGAGAAAAGGAGGCAAAGCTATTCATAGGTCAGACATTTGAGGGAAAATTAAGAAAACCCCAACTCACCTGGGGTCTGACTTTCAGGAATAAACTGGTTGTTCCCTTTTCTCCTGGGAATCTCTCTGGAGGAAGAACAGGGTCCTGAGAAGGGAGAGCTGGGAAGGTAAAAGGATCCATAAGGGAGGCTAACCCTTATGGCATGTGCAGCTCCCAGACTCCCCAAGCTGGAGACCACTATACAGCTCTGCGTGTCACCTCCATGGTTCTGGAGACACAGGTGGGTCAAAGGGAGCTGGGAGGCAGCTTCTAGCCTGCCCATATAAAAGTGCTCCTGCACACAACAGCGTGAGGCTCCCACCTGTCCACAAGCCCACAGCAGGCTACAGGTATGTGAAGTGTGACCACAGTCTGGCCATACCACTGAAGAGTAATTTACTGGGCCTACTAAATGCAGCTCCTCTCTTAGGCATTTTAAAAATATAAACATGGAGACCTTTAAGGAATTTTAAATCTAGCCTGCAGGTTAACAACTACGCAAGGCCCAAGACAAGGCCATGGAAGGATATGAGGCTTAAAGGGGAAGAAATCAGACCTCTCCCCTCATTCTTGGGAATCCAGCTCAGATGCTAGCTCTTCCTGAGAAGCTGCCCTTGGTGTTCCCAAGCACTGTTGGATCTCTGCAGCACACTTTGAGAACCCCTCTATTAAAGAGCCTTGCATCACACTGTTTATAAAGCTTAAAACAAACAAAGCCAAATCATGCCAGTGAAGTAGAAAGGCTAACAATAGAAACATTGAAGTAGGCAAGCAGCATAGCATAGCACAGGTCAGCACTTCTTCAAACTTCACCTGCGTACGGATCCCCAAGGATCTTGTTAAACTCTGGTTCAAGACTTGTTAAGACCCTGGCTCAATCAGTGCGGGCTAGGGCCCAACAGTCTGCATTTCTAGAGAGCTTCCAGGTGATGCCTCTGTTGGTCTATGGGTCACACTGAGTAGTAAGGACATATAGGAAAAAAAGAGGGGGTAGTAGGCCCAGGGATTTGGCCCAGTTCTTCCACTAGTCAGTTTTGTGTCCTTGAGTATGTGCGCTGAAAAATAAACAAATTCAAATGCTCACCTGGTGAAGGACAGGACATTATAAATTTAGAAAGTAACAGCTTAAAACCTCCTGAGTCTCCTGGATTGCATTACCCTTCCCCCCCCGCCCGGTCCCACTATTGGGGGAAGAGACTCACAGGAGGCACCCACCATGTGTACACTGTTGACCTTGCACACAGCTGAGCTAGAAGAGCTGGAAAAACTCTATTAGTGAAGTGATTAAGGAGATGAGAGACAAGACTCTAAATGGTCCTTACTGTCCTCTCATCCCTGGCCAAGGGCCACTCCTTCTAGGGTTTGTTTGCCCTCTCCCTACCACAACAGGAAAACATCAGATCCTCTCCTGCGCTGCTTGCTCTCCTTGTGCAGTTCGGCTCCCCCCTCTCCTCTGGCCTTTGGGACAAGTCATCCGTGGCCATCCCCTCCACATTGCCAGTCATCCAGAGACCCATTCCAGACCTAGGAAGCTGGGACTTCAGTGGGATTTCCCATCCTCTTCCTAGGGTCCTCCTCCTACTAGGCCCGGTACTATTAAATAACTCCCCAGGAGGGCTGCAGGCCCTCGGCACGCTTGAGAGCCAAACCTGATGCTGTGGGGTCCATAGCTAGGGCAAAGGGTCGGCGTCCTTTCACTAGGTCCAAATCACAGTCTTTCGGCCACAGCCCTGCGGTCCTCCCGAGGATTCAGGGAGCGGGGAGCAGGCTAGGGCCGCCTGGCTGACCCGGGGCATTTCCACTCAGCACGGCGAGACCCAGAAGACCTGCAGGGCTCAGAGCAGCGCTGTCGAACCTGGAAAGACGCCCGGGCGGGCGCGCAGCGCTGCTGCCTGGGGCCGTGCTCTTCTCCCGCACCAGGACACACTCTCAGTCCCCTCGAAAGCTCGGCCTCCTACTGGCTCCGCTCCGCCGCCCTTCTCCTCAAGACCAGGCTCTGGGACCTACTTTCCACGCGGATCTACACCCGCAGTGGGATCACACCACCAGGCGACGCGGCCGCCACCACATCTACGACCCAGGTCCCCAGCGCTCCTCAGCTGTCCGGAGACAGCAGGCATGCCGGTGAGAGCCGTTCTGCCAACTCTACGCCTACTCCTCAGTCCCTCCTGCCCAGCTCCAGTCTCCACAGTCCCTCGCAGGCAGGCACACGGAGGGACACCGCCAGCTGTGTCACCCGCCCTAGACGCGGTGCGCACCACAGGCCCCCGCGGGGTACCGCAAAGCTCACAAAGGGCAAGGCCACGCCCCCACGCCGGCCCCGCCTCCTGAGCCTGCGCAGACGCGGCCACCGCGCAGACCCCTTCTGAGCGAGCCCGCGGGGCGGTACGAACGGCGCCTGTGCCTCGGCCGCCGAGAGCGGGCGTGGGCGGAGCTGACGGGGCTGGCGGGGCTGGCGGGGCCCGGCTGCCTCTGGGAGGGGTCGTCTGCGCCAGCTAGCCGGGGACTTTTTCCTGTTTCTCCCATGGCCTGGGAACTGGGAGCATTGACCATCTCGTGAGTGTTTTTGGTAGATCTGCCTCATAGGCTGATTTAGGGCTGTCCAGCAGAAGCCACTGGAAATTTGTTAAAAAGACAGAAGCCCGGGTCCTACCCTGGATCTGCTGAATGAGGATTTCCAGGAGGCACTTCTGGCGTTACCTGTTTCTAACAAGGTGCCCAGGATATACTGGTGGCTCAAAACTAGGTACTACTAGTCTATAGGTCTTCCCGTGCCCCTTTGCCTTTCTCCCACTGCCCCTGGAGTTCAGCAGAGTGACGGAGAAGGGAGGACTTTGGGCTTTCTCCTGCTCCGGAAACGAGTACCATTTAAGACCCCAAATATATGGGGAAACGGTCTGCTGTGGTGTGAGTGTATGTGTCGTCTCCCCCTTCCCACTCCTTGCCAATTCATGTTGAAAACTTACCCCTGAGGTCATATTAGGAAATGGGGCCTTTAGGAGGTGAGTCCTTATGACCTAAGAGGCTTGAGGGAGCTCGTCAGCCCCTTTTGTCCCTTCTGCCACGTGAGAACACAGAAGGCACCATCTGTGAGGAACAGGCCCTTACCAGCCCTTGAATCTGATGGCACCTTGACGTTGGATTTCCCAACTTCCAGAACTGTGAGCAATAAATATCTATTTTTTTATAAATTAAACAGTCTAAGGTGTTTTGTTATAGCAGCACCAAGAGCCTAAGACACAGTCTGAGTATTAAAACAGTGGTTTTCTGAGGGCAGTCTTCAGTCAGAGAGGGGAGACTTGTGAGGGCTGAGAGGTTGGTTTATCGACCTTAGGGTGTTAGGAACAAATAATTCAAAATCAAGGCAAAAAGTCCATTCTCCTTTCTTGCTTTTTCAGTCTCTGTTTCACTTTTCTGTCCGCACTTCCAGCGGTACAGATGGCCAGGATGGCACAGGAAGTTCCTAGCAAGCAAGCAAGTCCTATTCTTGCCAAGCAGGGGACACTGCCTAGGAACCAGGGTTGGCACGGGAGTTTGCGTTCCCATCTTCTGTGCTCTGAACCAAAAAGGTGAAGGGATGGACAAATGAGAAAAGATTTTTCATTTCATTGATAGCTCAACGTAACTAGAGATGGAATTGTTTCAGATGAACTTGAGAGGCACTGCCTGTCCATGATAACCTTTCCTATTGGCCTGCTGCAATGTCTCAAATTCTCCACTCTTAAATTCTGTCCTTTGGGACTGACCTCTACCCAGAGGCCCTTGTTACAATGCACATTTGTTACCCAGAAGTTAATCAATAGCTTAACAGGAATGTTCCCTCTCTTGCTCAGTGCTCAAGTGTGCCATTTGATCTCTAAGTACTGTCAGGGGAGCTCCAGTCCTATAGGCTTCTCCATTACCCCCCAAAATTCCTTTTGCTTCTCCTTTTAGTCAAACACTTCTCTACCCCCAACCCCTGTGACCGCTGCTCTGTTATCTGTCCGTATAGTTTTGCCTTTCCCAGAAGATCATATAAATGGAATCATACAGTATGTAACCTTTTGAGACTGGCTTCTTTCACTCAGCATAAAGCCTTCGAGATCCATCTATTAATATATTGTCATGTGCATGAATAGTTCATTCCTTTTTATTCCGAGTCCAAATGTTTTTTAAGGAAGGTTGTTAGAAGGTGCTATACAATACATCCACTTATATCCTATTTACCAGAACACATGACCACATCTAGCTGCAAGGAAATGTAGTGTTTACTCTTGTGACCAGCACAAATTCTATTACCATGGAAGACGGAGAGAAAGGATAATGAGAGACATCAGATTTTAAGGACAATATTGATAAACTGATGGGATTAAGACCACTGGGACTTAAGGATGCTATGTCTGAGGCTGTGAGAGGAGAGGAGGTGAAGGAATTGCCTGAGCAGAAGCCTGAAATAAGGGCAGATGTTAACTGCCTAGTTGGGGTGTTACGGCAGAGATGACCAGGAATAGACCGACACGCACACAGAAATATTGGCAAAAACTGGTTTATACGCCAGTGGACTCAGATGGGGATTTTTCCATCCAAATTCTGAGCACCAGACAAAGAGCATTGCAGTCTTTTAT
>CAUYSK010118491.1:0-25700 GCA_963575035.1 Avahi laniger
TGGCGTCAGCCTAGCTCACAGCAACCTCAGACTCCTGGGCTCAAGCGATCCTTCTGCCTCAGCCTCCCAAGTAGCTGGGACTACAGGCATGTGCCACCATGCCCGGCTAATTTTTTCTATATATTTTTAACTGCCCAATTAATTTCTTTCTATTTTTGGTAGAGACGGGGTCTCGCTCTTGCTCAAGCTGGTCTCGAACTCCTGAGCTCAAACAATCCACCCGTCTCGGCCTCCCAGAGAGCTAGGATTACAGGCGTGAGCCACCGCGCCCGGCCGGTGGGCCATTTTTATTAACAGAAATATATTAATCTAAAAATGGAATCATATCTATTTAAAAATCAATCTATAATGTTTTTATATATTTTAATTTTTAAATTAAATCATGTTTCCCTAATAAACAAAAGACTCAAAGTTCATTTTAACAACATTAGAGTAAAAACTTAAGTGAAAAAGAAAGACAAAAAATGGTTTGTTTACGCAACTACATGAAAAAATATAGCTGGGGAAAAACCACCATCTTGTGAAATAAGGTTTAATAAAGAAACTATTCCTCAAAACATGTCTAACATTTCAGAGAACACAGGATTTCCTAAATAAAAGCCCTCCTAAATAGTGATTTTCCTCAGGCTGGTTCAAGTAGTTCTCACATTCATTGGATGGAAAGGGCCTTTCTTTTGTTTTCTCCCCAAGAGCAACCACAGCAGAGAGCAGGTTCCTCGGATCCTCTATGCTCCCCCATTCCTGCTCTGCCAGGGGCCGTGCTGCTCTTTCCCCGGCTACCTTTTCCTAGGCTCCTCCACGGGTGCTGCTACTTTGTGAGCTCCGGTTCTTTTTAGCTTTCATTTGAGTTCTGTCCTCAAACCAGAAGCATGTGAGGTGGTTTCCCTCTTCAGCCATGGCTAAGATACTATAAAATGCTAGTTTGCATGAGAACCACATGGGGTGCATGTTGAAAACTGATTTACTTGGGGCCTCCCCCAAAACTGGCCACTCTTCCTAGGAGATTCTGTAAGTGGTCCCTCACCCATACTTGGAGAAAGGGTTTTACAGCAGTTGTCCATAAACTATTCTGCTCATGTACCCCCGAAGTATTTTGAAAAATCATGTATTTCCTCTCACATCTATCTAAGTTGATATTTTTTTCATAGGAAGTTAAATAGTTGCCAAAGTATGTACTTTCTGGTGTCATGTAAATATTATTTTAAAATAACTGTTACATCACTCTTTTAAACATATCCAGTGTAATTTTACACTTTGACACCCTTCATTCATATATAAAAATGAACTAGTCCTTTAGTACAAAATTTAAAAAAAAAATCTATGGTTTTAACTACTATAGTATTTTACATTTTATAAAGTCTTAAGACTTTAAAGATTTTAAAGATCTAAAAATTTAAGTAGAATTGTTAATTTATTTTGGAAGTCAAACTTTGAAAAGACAGGTGGGCAAAACACAACTCTTACTCTTACATGAAAGTTATGTCAAATCTACGTAAGTAATTGGTAAAAATTGAAGAGAAAAAGTCAAAAGTACTCTAACAAACACTGCCTATCAGCCCAACTTCTTGATATTATCTGCCATTCATACTTTCATCTCAGGCAATTTTCAGTAATGGCCAAAATGCAACTTAATTCCTTCCCACTGCAATGAGTTGGATTGGCACCACTGGTTAAATGTTTATCATTATTATCATTGTGTGTGCATGTGGTGGTATGATTTGATTGGGGAGGAGGGAATATTACAAACTAACACGATGCTGGATTTTCTCTTTCTTAAGAAAAAAAATGTGCTCTACTTTCACATTTACATCAATGCATAATTAATTATTTAATTACAGTACATGATTTAGATTAAGGCCCAATTTCAGACTTTTTAAATATGTACATTGTTTTTTCAGAAGAAAACTGAAAGAATTCATTAAGAAATCAAACTAACTTTTGAAATCATAGGATCATAATAAATGCTAATATCACTTCCTGGTTGGATACCACTGTCAATCCGGACCTAGGAGAAAGAAAGAAAAAAATGAAAGTAACTCATATAGTGTAGATTATTTTTTTAATCACAAATTTAATTTCCATGGAGAAAATGGATAGAGAATTTCAGTCTCAACTAACATTTCAGCTTCTAGAAAACAGAAAAACAACCTAAAAAATACACAGAGACCAAATGACCTTGATCTATTAATATGCAATACAACATGTATTTTTTGTTCTGCCACTAGATGAAGAAACTAAGAAACAGCAAAGACAAAAACCAACTTTCTGCATCACTCTGTCAGGATGCCCAGGATGCGTCTGTGGCTCTGTGGTGGTGTCTTCCAGCTGCAGCAAAGCATGGGTGAGGCCCCGCTAACCGCACGCCCCACCTGCACTCTTCGGAGAGCACAAGTGAATCCCTCGTCAAGCCTGCTCCTCCCTCCGTAGGAACTCAAGCCTGGGCCTTTCATGTCCGCAACACTTTCTTTTTTTGCCTCACTCTCTCAACTGTAAAACACTATTTTCTGTTACTGTTAGTCCCCTGAGGCTTTAATGTTTACACAGCTTTTCCCACGGTTTTGCTTTATAAGGACACAGCCCCAATTAGAGTTCTGATTTTGCCATTTTCATGGGGGGAAAAATAGCACGAGTTCAAAATATTCTTTTGAAGATCCTGATTGCTGTTAACCAGCCAACAAGTTAGTTAGTACATCGCTGATTCTTGTTTTCATCTCCCAGTTTGATACCAGCAGTAAGGCACAGAGGTTAGCCATGTAAAACTTTTCAAATGAGCAGTTGCTGAGGACAGAATATTTATTAAATTATCATGAAGTTTTGGAATCTGAAGTATTTAAAAGTTAATCAAAATACTTAAGACTGCCAGGCCTATCCTAGGGGTCTTGAGGATAGAGGAATTGAATGGAAGCTGAGAGAACAGCAGGACTTTGAAGCCCAGCATTGTAAAGGGGTGGGAAGAAAAGAGAGGAAGCTCATGTAGCTCTCCACCTGTGGGAAGAAGCCTTCCTAATAAACAGCAGCTCATCTGTCTGCAGCAAGGCAGAAAAAGGTCAACACAGAGGCTGTTAGGCCTTTAATATTTTAATTTAGGCAATTATCAAGGGACCACATGTAGAACCTCTTGTCTAGGATATCCACATGAGGGTATGATGATGGCTTTATTATATGGTGACATCAGAAGATGGGCCATAGTTTCATTCTCTTAAAAAAAAATGACACTACTATTATTCCCTTTGTAAGGCTGTAAAAGTTAACATTATTAACATACCTGGTGGGCTTTTATTTCTGTATTCATAAGCACAAAAAAATGGATATTTGTATTTGTATTCATATTTATATACAAAAATCTTAATTTTAAATAGAAGTCATTCAGCACACTCACAAATTATCTTGGCTTTATGTTTATTTAAAACATATTTCGGGACATAAACTGAAGTTCTATGGAATGCACAGTGTTGATAAAAACTAGAAAGAAATTAATAGAGAAGCTTTAAAAGCAATAAAACCACAATCTACCTTTTCCCCACATTTAAATAGCCCCAAAACAGTAACTGGCAATCAGGTTACATAACAGAAAAGATACCCGTGAGCTTAATTTTCTTAATTTTAGTACCAAATAGTTAAAAAAGAGCTAATTTTACCACCATGTCATCTTTAAAACCATAGCATGCTTGCTAAAGCTATGTTTAACACTAAGATTGGTATAAGTTCCAAAACTTTTGACTTTAAAAATATCCTATCATTTGCTACATAAACTGCTACAAAGCTAGTGAGGAACTTTAATGTTCAACCCACTAGTAAAATAACAGACAATAAGAATATTACCTTCTCCTACAATTCTTAACTTAAAATTTCAGTCACCTTGAATAAAATTGTCACAGAGCATGAAAATTCTGATTATTTACTGTTTATATAGTTTTTCCAAAAAATAATCAGCCATATTTTAACACTTAACAACAAATTAAAAATCAAATCAAGTCTCTATTCCTCCATGGAAACAAAGGCTATACACATTTGCATTAAAAGCCTTAAGAATAAAGTCAAATGAAGTTGGAACCAAATCTCTGAGAACAAAACTGTGGTCTAAAAACAATAAATTTACAAACTCCGGTGATCAAAGATCAAAAAGAAAAGCTTCATCTTTGCCATATCAATAAATTTCAGGCATAATGAAGCACACGAAAAGTACAAATCACAAGTTAACTCTTAAGTATGTACTCTTGTGACCAAAAAAGGTAAGAGCCAAAAATTGTTTCCTAAGGTAAACTGACTGATCGAGTTTTAATAAGGCAAGAAGGAAAAAAAAACAATAAAAACCACAACAAAAACACCCAAGCACCTCTGCATGAGATTCTCAAACCACTGATCAGAAACCCCTAGCACAATTAAAATTTCCTTCTTCAGTACCACAGTGGACCCTGCGAAACTATCAGGCGTCTCCCACCCTTCATTCTCAATTCACCTCTCCCCCTAAGCACAACTCCCAGCCCGCCATGTCTACCTGACAAGTGACAGCCCAATCTGATTAAATGCTTCCAAGGGAGGGGACTTGTGGGCCTCCATGACAGGCCAAAAGTGATCACCATGGAGATACATAATTACAGCTGTCAACGCATCTACTGTCCTGCTGACATCAATTTGATCGCTCCCAGCAATAATGATAGACAAAGCTTAGTGTGCACTCTCCTGCACCCAATCACTTTATCTATTCCTTGGTCCATTTAGCTGACATGCAACATTCACACAAGCAAATAACAGCAGTAAGCAGAACATTTAAGGCATTTTAATTGTTTTTTCTTTCTATGGATGGCTCACAACTGCAAATGTTATTACATAAAACTCCTGCTGCAGCATTAATTGAAGAAAGATTTGGTGGGACAAAGACTGTAGGGGGTATAGTTTGTCCATTATCACTTGTACTTTCAACAGGTCTCACGTTTGAAAATTGCAAATTGCAAAAACTTGCGAGGGCAAAATGTTTGACATCCTGTTAGCTATTACAACATGGTGAAAACTTCTAACTAGAGTAATCATTATGAATTCTTATTTAATACTTTTTTCTTTGATTAAAAAAGTGTTTAGATATGTCCCTATGATACTTGTTTTCTCATCTGCTATTTAATGTCACATAATGCCTGTTAAATCTTTACAATTTTTTTTCTGCCTTCAGGCTTTGAACACAGCATGGAGTCTCCAAGCCTAGAAAGGGTCAAGTCCCTTTAGAAAGCACATAGGCAAAAACAATTTAAAAAGTGAAATAAATCATATATCCAATAACATCTTCAAATTTAGAATTCTTCCTGTAATCTTTCACCATCTTCATGCCAGTAATCAAACTGAATAATCATATTCACAGATGGTACAGCCTTGTCATCCTCTAGCTAACATAATGTCATATAGATATGCACTTATTACCTTGATTAGGAGAAAGGGTATGTCCTTGTTCTTTTTATACAACAAAAACTATTTAAAGAACAGCTATTAAATACAGAAGAACTATGCAATGAAATGGAAAGTGATTACTTTTAACTGATATAAATAATATATACTTCTTAAAGTCTAAGATACTTAACAGAATGAGGTACACTTTGCTTTCCTTAGTCCTTTTCAATTAATGAGGTGATTTTGTGCTTGAATTTTTTGACATGTGACCATACAGGGGAGCTGGATTACATTTATTGAAAAGATTAAATTGTAAAACAAAAAAGTCATTTTCCATTCTTAAAATTCATGATCTTTTTGTTTATAATTTTTAAAAGAATTGGGAATATTCCAAACTATCATTAATATCATCAGATATCTCCAGACTTCCCCTGTCAAGTGAATTCTGACATTCCTGAACACTATAAAATACCAAAAAAAAAAAAAAAATCGTTTTAAACACAAAACTGTGATTTCCCATGAATTTCACTTGTCCTGCAATTCACACCCTTTAGTGTTGACATGCTTTAACATAAAAGTATAACATAAATCAAGATTGTAACCCCTCAGTTGGTATTACAGCTTAATGACTTACACCAGGTAGATGTAATGGTTCTTGGTACTGAGACAATCTCCCAATAGACGGTAAACCGAAAGACTTGTAGGGGTCCTGAAAGTTCAAAGGAAAGGAAGCACAGTCTTTGAAATATAAATCAGCACAAGTAAGGTTAAATATTTATACAATGAATAAGCATTTATAGGTTTATTTTCAACATACGATATTTACCAAATCACAGATTTCAGAATATTATTGTCTTATTCTCTAGGCAACTTAGAAGTGTACTTAAAAATGAAACAGAATTGTAAGCAGAATTTAGCCTGACCTTGATCATACTCTATTGAAACTGGTAAAATTCCAACTTTTTATAAAGCTTCTTAGAATGCCTTGGGCAAAAATAAAATAACCTAGACCCTACATCAAAATATACTCAAGTTCAGAACAACAAATGTGGTGCACTAAAGATGTTTGTTTTTCTTACTTCTCAAAACAGCTCACATATGGTAAAACTTGAGAATTTGTGTTCTTCAAATAAAGACTTGAGAAGAAACTTTGCACATGCTAGTAGATATGTACTTCATTTGTAAATATCTTAGATCATCAGAAGAGATGAGTTCGGTGTCATAGTAAGAAAGGAATACCACTTAAAATATGATAAAAAACAAGAGAAATATAACCATGCCAAAATATGTATTTAAGCTCCTTAAAAAAGATTTAAAACAACTTTCAGTATCTGCAAACCCAGATACTGATTTTTTTATTTTAACAGATATCTTTGATGCCTAAAAGTAAAAGATGGCACAAATGTTACCTTGCATTTTTGCTTTAATCATTTGAAGAAGGGATTTTTCAGATATTGACTGCTGTATTATCTGATTTATATAGTTATAAAATAATATAAAAGTATTGGCCTGAGAGTTTATGACTGAAGCCCAAAATAAAGATTATGAATTGAGCACGTTTTACCAAAAGCTTCATAATTTAAATTTTGTTACTTTCATATAATCATAAAGGACAAAATCATTTTTTTAACTGTTGGAAAAAAGTTTAAGTAAATGTCAAACCAACAGCTAACATGTATCCAAGGCAGGTGCTTAAAAAAATCCACAGAAATATTAATAAATGCTATTTGTTGCTAATGTGGCTTGAAAACAAACAAAAAGCAAACAAAACAAAAACCATGGTCCATTCAAATTCAAGAATATTTCATGCTTTGTTGCCTCTTAACAGATTAATAGCTATTTCCCTATCCAGAAACATATGAGAATTAATTAAACCCAATTCTTTAAAGCTATTTTGAATTATGTCAAAATTATCTAATTTTTTTCTGGTTTAATTATGGATTACATAATCAAATACTTGACACAGGTTATAAAACCCTAATTTTATCCTGTTGTTTAGCTAAACCAGGTCTCATGACTCTGGACACAACAACCATCCTTCCTCCCAACATCACTCATTTTACCTCTGCGTAAACTCGACATTCAACTGCCCAGCCGTTGATGGGAATATCAGCTTGTTTGTGCCTGAGAGGGTAACCCTTAGCAACACGGATCATTTCTTGGACTAGGTCCAGGCCAGTAATGCATTCTGTGACAGGGTGCTCAACCTGCAAGGCCAAGATCTGCCAGTCAATAGGTGTAGAAAAAGGTAACGCAAATAAACAAGAAAAATTTCCAAAGTTTTTGGGTAGAATGAGATTAATTGCATTTAACATTTAATCATACTTGACTGAAAATCTAGCTAGGAGAATAAAATGAAAACATAAACACAATACAGTATGCAAATCATAATACAAAAACTGGTGCCTAAAAAGTATTTTTAAACTGTTTTACTTTTCCCAATTTTGATTTATGTGGTTCAACAATGTCTAACAATGTTAATTCTGAAACTAATTCTTAACTGAAAACCACATTTACTTTTCTGCAATCCTTAACATAGCTGATAATTAACCTATTCTGCTACACTTAACATTGCATCTAGAGGGGCAGCTTATGATTTTCCAAAGCGCTGGTCTATCCTGTCTCACCCACTTGCATGCTCTCACTAACCTGTCCTGACAAGCAGCCAGATTAGCGTAATCTTGCATCAATGCAGTGTAGCAGAAAGGAGCAGATGGATCCTTCAGGTTGCTTTCCCTCCAGACTGACTTGGGGAGTGCTTAGCATGCACAATAGCAAAACTGAGCTAGTGAAATCACTCCGCTCTCTCAGCAAACTGCTGATAACCACTTTGTATGATGCTGCCATGGGAATATCTGGCTTTCCACACTAACACATGGGACACATATGTACAAAAACATGCACTGACATATAAGTACATGAACAGGGATACATGTCATTATAAATTTGATCAATCATTTACAAATTCCTAAACTTGAGTTAAAATAAAGTCACTTACGGCACTGGAAAAGAGTAGATAATCTGTCTTTCATCTAAAATCTTGAATAAGTTTTAAAAAAACAAAACCATGGCCACATCTGCTGCTTTGATGATTTTTTTCTTTGTAAAAATTAAGTATATTTTAAACATACTTCACAATAGTTTCTTTATCATGACATGTCATATTTCATACACTCTGACACAGGAAAAGGTCAGTGAACAAATGTATTATCTTCCCATCTTCAACTACACTAATTGAAGCACAGGACTTAGTCATTATAATAATCTTGAAGCTTATTGTAAGCAGACAACGCCATGGTCTTAAAAAAAAAAAAAAAGCTTTGTAAAAATAAACAGATGGTATCCATAATTAGCTCTGTGTGTGTTATGAGTTTGTTTACAGTTTCGACAACATTTTAAGACATTTTGACATAATTTTAATGACAAATCATCACTAAAATAAGCATCTATCCTTTGTAAAATAAATGTGACACTAAATAAAGATCTTATTAGATAGTTAAAAATATATATATTTGAAAATATATTATGATTTTGCAAGAAACAAAACTCTATATGATAAATATATTAATAATAAAGCTATAAAGCCCCTCTAATATTGCTAGAAACCAATTGCATATGAGAAAGCATCTCAGCACTATAATCATTCAAGAGGTGAACCTACTATGTGCCAAGTACTTTACTATATATTAATACCAATACACCCGTTAGGTGAGAAAACAATTTTAAAAGTTAACAATTCAATTTCCTCTTTCCATAACCAGTGCCCAGATAAGTACATATTATATACAAGGCAAACAAATATACATTGAATAAATGCATGAATGAACAGCAAATCCAGAGTCACACCTATATTAAGTGGTAGAAAAGGGGTTGGAATTTATGTCACTACAGAGATGACGTTATGTTCCTGTTCTTCCTCATGAGAAAACGTACATGAAAGCATGTAGTAAATAGAAATGGCTATACAATTATGCACAGTTATCTTTTCTAAAATATATTACCATGAAGGCTTAAAGATCCAAATTTATTATGAGCCTCTGTTTCACCTTTGAAAATGTCTCTATAACTGGGTAGAAAAATAGCTACATTAGACCCACTTGGAATGGGATTCAAAAACGAACCCACTTTGTTCCAAATGTAGAGTTATATAACAGGAACAGACCACTTTACAAGCTAAATTAGAGAGCTACAAGTAATTAAAAATAAAAGTAACTAAGTGAATAACTAAAATAACCAGCGGTTAAAGGTAAAATAATTACTAATAGAATTTTTAAAAATATCCACTTATTGACAAGTATTGTCAAAGTCCACAAAATAGTCTATTTGGATTTATCAGGTAAGAGACATATATCTTCTTTAAAATAAAACTTACAATTTTAAACATTTTTTTTAAAAAATCTTTCTAAATACACAGAATGCCAAAGCTATTCCACAGGACACATGAAACATTTCCTTTAGGCCCTATATTATTATTATTATTATTATGTTATCAGGAATCTTATAAGCATAACATTGTCTAAATAATCACATATCTGCCCCACTCCCAAGAACATTGCAATGGTTTCCCTCAACAAGTTAAACTCAATATTTAAGAGGTCAGAACAGAAATATACAAAAGAACAAAATGACTCCCAGTTCAAAACATCATTCAAGAGCAAGGGAGGGAGGTGAAGATGGTTAACTAGGCCAAAAGGCTATATAGAAAGAAAATAAGAATGAAAAATTGTTGGCTGGTAAACAAACAAGTTCACCTTGTTCCACTTAAAAGAAAACTGTGAATAACTATTACTGATGTTAATAAACACCTGTTCCGAGCACTATTGTGGGGGACAGGGTTGTGTCACTTCTGTTTGGGAAACACTGGGTTAATTTAAATTAAACAAGTTTTTTTAAAGAAAGACTCCTCAAGTCATTAATATGCCCACATGCTTTGTGACTGTCCAAGAGGAGGATCCTGTACAGCCCTTCCTCCTCCTTTTGCAGAGAGTATCTTTAAGAGTTGAGAAGTCACGGAACATGTTTTTTGAAACAATGCCTTAAACGTTTCAAATACAAAATGGAATTCCTTTATTGTAACTCTATCCTCACTAGGCAAATTTTTGAGAACCCAGCTTTGTATGTTTTTCCTACCCAACAGAAATGTGCTTGTTTCAACAAACACATGAATCGGGGATCCACCCACCAGACAGAATTATTTTGCATTGTAGATGACTACATTAGCATTCAAATATATAAATCTTATGATTTAGTCAGCAAGAGTAAGCCTTAACAACAACAAAAAAGATTCACACACACAAAAAAGGAGTAAGCCCAATCAAGTTATAATTTCGGAATCTTCAAAGACAAATTTCTGATTGGGATATATTCGTCAAGGTAGTGCCACACTGCAGGGTCTATTAGTAGTTGATAAATCCATTTCTATTGGCAATAATACCCTTAGCTCACCATAAAGCTTTTGTTCAATCAGGTACAGAAAACTACAGTCATCAAATGTCACATTATGGGACATAATCATGCTCGGGGACTAGAATGAATATGTACAGTTCTATGTGTTTACATTAGATGGTCACAAATGGCTAGCTTTTTACAGATCTATTTGCTGCTTCACTTTAGTTTTGTTTTCTTGGTCACCATCAAGCTGTCATTACTATCATTTCGTCTAGACCTCTCACCACTCCCTCTTACTAATCTGTTGCTTCGAATTTATCTCCCAAAAAATAACTAAGCATGTCAAATGCAACTGTGAGGTAAATTAGATTTTGCTTCATCTCTGAGTGCTTAACTTATCAGATTTTAATAGTAATAAACTTAGACCTAAATCTTTCTGGCACTGTGTAGTCATTATGTACCTTCACAATTCTAAAAATTATAAATTCTGACACTGCCATTGTCATCTTTAGCCTATTCCTCATTGTGTACAAACTAGGAAGCATGCTAAAACTAGTGAGTGAACATAGGATGGGATGTTTACAGAGTGCCAAAGTTATCTCTCTGTAAGATACTTTACTAGTGAAAAGGGGAAAATAGTCTACATGGAGAAACACCAGAGACATCACCCTAACCAAGCCAACATCACCAATAATGGGGAAAATAGACATCTTGTTCCTCCTATGTGGTGCTCAGAGAAGGACTACATCATTTCTGTAATATTTCTGCCCAAAATACAAAGACTGAATCTAGTCACAGGAAAACAGACAAGCCCCAAATGAGAGACGTTCTATAAAATAAATGGCCTGTGCTCCTCAAGAATGTCAAGATCATAACTGACCAAAAAAAAAAAAAAAGTGGCCCAAGGAATTGTTCCAGATTGAGAAAAATTAAAGGGATGTAACAACTAAATGCAATGTAAGACTCTGAACCAGAATTTTTTTCTTTTACTGCAAAAGGCATTAGTGAGATAATTTACAAAGATAAAAATTTGTATACAGTCTGTAGATTTGATGATAGTAATATTTTAATGTTAAAATTCTGATTTTGATAATGGTACTGTGATTATGTAAAAGAATTTCCTTGTTTTCAGGAAATACACACATATTTAGGAATAAAGGGGCACCAGCCATGCAATCTACTCTGAAACGTTTCAAGTAAAGAAAATGTAGCTACAGATAGAAATATAAAGCAAATGTGGTAAATGTTAGTGAAGGGTGTTCAGACATTCCTTGTAATATTTTTGCAACTTTTCTGTAAGTCTGAAATAATTTCAAAATAAAAGATAATAAAAATAAAAGCAATGTCACTAGAAAGACTTGTTTTTCATATTACAAAACATTATTAATGATATCTGACTTGATCAACATTCTTTTCTCTTCAGTCAGAATCCCCCCACTGTGTTAAATAAAAATAGTTATCTGACAGCGGATAATTCGTTCAATATGTTTTCTCTGACCTAAACTTTCAAATATTTCAATATGATATTTATCTAATAATTCCTAAAACTTTAAGAATAGGTAACTAAATAATAGGCAAGTCTTCCCCAAGGGCAGGAAGATTCAGGCAAATTTTAATTATATACCTGAGTTAACTTTGAATGAAAATTAACAGAGAAGTCTAAAAGAGGAAAAAGTCACAAAGTGTGAAAAAAAGTAGGATGCAATGTATGTTAACTCGGTCACCGTGGACAAGAAGCTAATGAGAAGTATTCAAAATTCCTTGAATGGAGAGATTTTGAGGCTGTAATTGTTTGGCAGCTAGTGAGTGGTGTCAAAGCAGAAGCTGCCCCCAAGAGTACAAGATCCACCATTCATAATGATAACTAACATCAGCATGGCACTTTCAAATCTACAAAACCTCTCTTGATGCACAAAATTTGTTCAATATTCCAATGTCATTAAAGCACATGAGATACTCACAAGATGTATACGGTGAGAGAAGAGTAAGAATTTTTAATATTCGAATAATGTTACTTTAACATAATTTTAAATAACATCTTTGTGAAATACATCAAGTCTAAACTGTCTAAACTGGTTTGTGAAAGCTATCTTTTGTAAGCAGAATTTGTTGGACTCAACTCAGCAAGGCAGTTTAGGTGTGATTACCTGTTGAAATATGAGGAAATTGTCCTGTTACATAAAATTCCGTTTCATAATGGTGTTTGGCATAATAGGCCTCTTTTTAGTTTGTTGTTATCCCAGCCTGAAAGGATAGCTGATGCCATTATTTTTGGTTCTGTTTTTTCCATTCAGAGAGATTCTTTGTCCAGAACAGAATCTAGCATGTACCTATTAAAATTCTGAAGCTCTACCTCCTGAGAATACAGGATTTCAAAATAGATTTGATCCATAGGACTCAAAGATAAAAAGCATGTTGGGAAATAGGTCCCAACGCACCATTCCTGTAAACTCACCTTGAAAATAATGGCTGTATTCAAGAGCGGTCATGAAAATGGAACAGGTTCTATTATAGAGCTCCCCTGTTAGCCCCAACAAGAATAACCAGATGAAGAAAGGATAAGGGAACTCTCACAGGCTGAATTTTGTCCTCCCCAAAATTCATCTGTTGAAGTCCGAACCCCCAGTACATCAGAAGTGACTCTATTTGGAGACAAGGTCTTTAAAGAGGTGATTAAGTTAAAATGAGATCATTAGAACGGGCTCTAAACTGATATGATTGATGTCCTTATAGAAAGAGAAGATTAGGACACGGAGAGCCCACAGGACAGAGGAAAGACCAGGTGAAGGCGCAGGGAGAAGACGGCCATCAGCAAGCCAACGAAAGAGGCCTAACAAAAGACACCAACCCCACTGACACCTTGATTTTGGACTTCCAGCCTCCAGAACTGTCAGAAAATAATTTTTTATTGTTTAAGCCACTCAGTCTGTGGTACTTTGTTATGGCAACCCTAGGACACTAATGCAAGATCAATTTAAAAATTAAAATGTAGATAAAAGAATCCAGAACTCAGACAGCAAAACAGTTTACAATATGCTTAAAATGAAACCCTAATTATAAGTGCCTGACAAGCTTACCTATGCATATCTGTATACCCAAAACTTCTTTCCCTCAGCTTTCTAATGAGATGCAGTAAACAATAAGGGAAAGCATGACATGTCCTGCTTGCTGTCCTTGGTTTCCCAGGAGACAGACTGACTGGCTTACCCCAGCCAGCCTGAGAACCCTAGCCTCTATAACTTTAAATCAAAAAGGTCTTTTGCCCAGATCAAAAAAGTACCTTTAGACAAGAATGAAATTTTACAAATTAGTTATGAATCCATTTCCCAATAATTTCTCTTCATTCTTTTGATCAAATACTCCAACTCCATAAAAGACCAAAATCTTTTAGTCTAAAAAGTCCAGGAATATTTTTTAAATCAAAAATTGCTCTGATAGGTTAAGTGTCTATCCGATGGATAAATGTATAAATAAAATGTGGTACATATACACAATGGAATATTATTCAACCATAAAAATGAAATCCTGTCATTTGCAACAACATGGATGAAACTGGAGGACATTATATTAAGTAAAATAAACCAGGCAAAAAAAAGATAAATACTGTATGTTCTCACTCATATGTGGGAGCTAAAATATAATTGAACTCATGGAGATAGAGAGTAGAATGATGGTTTCCACAGGCTGGGAAGGATAGTTGGGGGTGGGGGGAGCGTTAAAAGGGTGATGGTTAATGGGTACAAAAATACATTTAGAAGGAATAAGATCTAGTGTTCGATTGCACAGTAGGGAAACTACAGTTTACGATGATTTGTTACATATTACAAAATAACTGAAAGAGTGGAATTGGAATGTTACTAACACAAAGAAATGATAAATGCCTGGGGTGATTACCCTGATTTGATTATTACGCATTGTATGCCTGTATTAAAATATCATAATGAACCCCATAAATATGTATAACTATTACATATACATAATAATTAAAAATAAAACACTTAAAAAATAAATAAATAAAACTACACTGAAATTAAAACATTGTATTTGTTCAATTATGGTCAGTTGTTACAGATCACATTTTGGGTTGCAAAAAATTCTTAAATTTATTTATTTATTTATTTTCTTAATGAGATGGAGTCTTGCTCTGTCGTCTAGGCTGGAAGGCAGTGGTACAATCATAGCTGACTGCAGTCTCAAACTCTGGGCTCAAATGATACTCCTGCCTCAGCCTCCCACATAGCTTCGGGATTACAGGTACATGCCACTTCAGCTGGCTTGTTCTTAATTCTTAAATTAATGAAAGAGCAAAGGGCAAAAATCAAGTTGCTACGCCTTTCTAAAATCCTTCTGAAATATAAAGGTTCCATATGATGCAGAATCCTCTCTGATGAAAGAGTGGCTGGCCTTCAATGACAACAATTCTACTGTACTTTTCTTTCCACAGCAAAAGTAGATTCCTCTTTCACAATATAAGCAACTAACTAAGGTCTAACAAAACTGGAACAATTCATCTCTCTGTTCTCAAAGACGTGGAGAGCCAACTGACCATGTTGAGCATTTAATTATTTTCAAGATCTTATTTGAGAATTTTTTAATTCCTATAGTCTTTGAAGACCATATAGAAGCTGCTTTTCCAAAAATCTAAAATCTAAAAGTAACCTAGCATTTGGAAATTAATAATTACACACAGACACACAGGCTAGAATTTGGAAAGGTGTAGTCAGGATCCTAAAATTAATCTTAGCACAAAAGTCTAAGCAGAAATAGCTTATCAATGTAGCAAACATTTTTATTTATCAGTTTCATTTTTAGAAGAGTTCCATCTCCATGTTCTTCCCAGACTCTTACATAAATATCCTTATAAGAGAAAGTTATTATTTAATTTGTGGCTCAGTCTGACATCTTTGACTACTGACAGGCTTGATTAGTAATAACAATAATAGTAATAGTAAAAATGTTAACCAAGTTTAACAAACATAACATGCAAAAATACTCTTACCGTTAGAGGAAGAAATGAGTGCTTAGTATATAACAGGTACTATTTTGAGCATCTTAAATATATTAACTCATTTAATGCTCACAATCCTATAAGACAAGTGCTATAATTACTGTCATTTTACAAACAAGGAAAACTGAAACACAAAGAAGTTAAGGAACTTGCTTAAGGTCATACAACTAGGAAGGAATGGAACCGGGATTTACTTGCACTAAGTGAAAATACTGGATGTTTACAATTAACAAAAACAGTGATTAAATAAGTTCCCTATCAGTCACTTGCAGTTGTTCTAAACCATTTTAGGGTTCAGAACCTGAATTTCTCCCTAGAAAATCATGCATCCAATTTCAGTGTGTCCGAAGACTCCCCTAAATATCACTAGAGAGATCCAGATAACCCAGGTTAGCTATTCCTGTTCTGGGAAGTTATCAAAACCAGCCTTGCTCATGACCGATCCACTCCAAACTCTTTGCTCGTTATTTCCCTAGAGCTGCTGAGCAGCTGAGGACATAGGAAGCACCAAGATCTGAGGGAAGATGAGGGCCAAGAACTGGGAATGGGCTCCTCTCCCTTGCTGACTGAACCTGGAAACTAGCATCAGAGAACTCTAGGGAAGAATGTGAAAGCAACAGAGTGTGAAAGGAGACAGCTGGGCTTGCAAAGATCTAGAGACCTTGAGGAGAAAGTCAATGAAGTCTCCAGAAGGATCCACGGTCTCTTTGCCAAGGAATCTAAGTAGTCAGTAAAAGTTAGCTGAATTCGTCCTTGATATGATGAAAATGCTAGAAGACATGCTCTTCCAGGCCTCTGGAGTAGATACAGTTGTATCTTCAACCACTTGAAGGACTACTGTCACTTAGAATATTACAACAAGCAGAACTCAGTACTGATAACCCGAAATCAATCACAGGACAACCATGGTAGGGAGTTTATCAGCCAGCAAAAGAACAAGCTTTCAGAACAATGATTATATATAGGCCAAGTGAAACAGAGCCACTGAAGGGCAGGGCAGAAAAACCAATTTTATCCAAAAAAAATAAAGGCACTTAAAAAACTTAAGAGTAGCAATGAACATGCATGCATGCAACCACAAACATACACACCCCCACAGCTGTCCCTCAGTACCCCCAGGGAACTGGTTCCAGGACCTCCAAGGATGCGCAAGTTCCTGATATAAAATGATATAGTATTTACATATAACCTATGCATATCCTCCACATACTTTAAATCATCTCTAGATTACTTATAGTTCTTAATACAATGTACACTCTACATAGTTGTTTTTTTAATTTGCATTATTTTTTAGTATTGAATTTTTTTTTTTAAGAGATGGGGTCCTGCTATGTTGTCCTGGCTGGACTTGAACTCCTGGGTTCAAGTGATCTTCCCACCTGAGCCTCCTGAGTAGCTGGGACTATAGGCACATGCCACCAGGCCCAGGTGAATTATCATTTTTTACTGTTTTCTGAATATTTTCAATCTATGATTGGTTGAATCTGCAGATATAGAACCCCCAGATACAGAGAGCTGGCTAAATATACGATTAGACTTTCTGAGATAAAATAATGTGATTTCTCAATTACACAATTCAGTCAATTACTTAAAAGAGAGAACAATCACTGTTGCAACCTGAATTAGTAAACCAGAAGATCAACATAAATACTATCAAGAAATACGACATAATTATAAAATGAGAGCTATCATGAGAGAAATGTATCCAGTATACCTAACCTGCAAAAAGCAGGAGTTCTAGAAGGAGAAAACTAATTGATGAGGGAAGGAAATAGTTAAATATTGGAAGAAACTTTCTCTGAAATGAAGAAATAAAATACTTAACTCTGCACACTGAAAGAGGACATGGAGTAAAAGGCGGGGTTGATGGATACAAACACATACCTAGGCATATGCTGATTGGGAAAAAAAAAAATCCCCAAATTCCAGTGATTAAAAGAAAATTGGGCCAGCTTTCAGACAGCAAGAATACATTACCTACAATGGAGAAGAAATCAGAATGACATCAGACTTAACACTAGAAGCTAGAACACAGCAGAAATTCATAAACTCCTGAAAGACAAGAACTGAAACCCAAGAATCCTGTACTCAATCAAAATATCATTCCCCTTTCAGGGCTAAAGAAACATATTTGAGAATGTGGCATTCCAGATCATATATTCCACATATTCTAGCTGAGGAAATTTCATGAAATAATGCTCTGAACAAATGAACTAGAGCAGAAATCTAAAAGAAGAGGAAAGATGAAGAAAATATAGCAAATAATGAGAGATGTGTCTGGGGTATACATAAGAGTTAAAAAAAGGACTTTGGAAACAGAAGAGATAAACTACAAGAGGAAGTAAAAACAGCTCGAAGTACTAAAATATCTTAGCAAATCTTTAGTGTTGGAAAGTCAAGGGACCTAGTTATAGCATCTTTACAAATAGAGAAAATGTTTGCCTGAATAGAAGGATAAATAAATAAAATTTTAAAGGATGACAGAATTTCTAATTTATCAATGAAGAACAACAGGAATAATCAGCAATTTAATTCAAGTAATAAACAGAAGAGAAGGAAAGAAAAAGCAAAACAAAATGGAAAACAAAAACAGAAAAAATGTTTTAAAACATATGATGAAATAAATAAAATCAAATATTTAAAAGGGAAGGACTAAATTTTCACACTACAAGAAAGAGTGTCAGATTGGGTTTTTAAAAAATTGTTTCTAAACTAAAAAAAAAATTAAAATAAGTGATAGAGGTGGCTTTAAAATAAAGAAAAACAAAAACAAAAAGAAGGTGATGCAACATGATATGAGTCAATGTGTGGCATTTAAGATTAAAACAGTTAAACAGTTAAATATAAAGATATTATATAAAGATAAAAGGCATATAATTCATGTAGAATAGTCACGAACCTACACATACCAAATTATACTGTGGATAAATATGCAAAAATATATATTAATATTAGAAATACAAGGAAAACTTAAAGATGTATACTGAAGTAATAACATGAAATTATATAATGTCTGGTATTTATGTTAAAATATTCCAGACAAGAGAGGAAAAAATGAAGAAAAGAAGGCATACATGGGAAAGTAAATATTAAGCTAGGTTACAGATTCACAGGACTTTGCCATACTACTCTTGCTATTCTTAAGTACTTTTGTATGTATGAAAATTGCCATGAGGAAAAGAAAGTGAGACAGACACAAGGTGGAGGGAGGAAAAGACAAAAGGAGGGAAGGAAAGAGAAGAAAAAAAGTAAAGGAAAGGAAAAAGAAAAAAGATGGAAAGAACCAAAAAAAAAAGAAGGAAAAAAATGTAAAGCTGTCTTAGATGCAAATATTTTTAGGGCAGTGAAAATAATCTGTATAATACTGTAATGGTGGATACATTTGTCAAAACTCATAGAACGTATAACACAAAGAATGAACCCTAGTGTAAACTACAGACTTTAGTGAAAAACTAGGTATCAATATTGGCTTATCAATTGTAACAAATAAATCACGCTAATAGAATGTTAAGTAGGAAAATGAGGCATGGGGCTGGGGGACCTGTAAAGACATATATGGAACTCTCCATACTTACCACTCATTTTTCTGTAAACCCAATACTACTGTAAGAAACACAGTTAATTTTAAAAATTAAATTATGATGAAAAATTTCATTTCCCTTTCTTAATCAAATAGATTCAATTTTTAAAAAGGAAAAAAGAAAAGATACAGGGGCATAAAACAATTAATAATCTTAACTTTTTTTTAATAGTTGGCATTCCCTCATAAAATACTGAAGATCTACCATAGAAAGATGTTTAAAGTACTACAATTGTGAAAGATACCAGTATCAAATGATTCACATCTGAGTTCTAATTTTAAAGAACTGATAATGTTTATTACTAATTTAACTAGACCCTGGGCAAAGAAATGATACTCCCATAATTAGTTTCAAAAAATACATACAACTATTACTTAAATCTGGTAAAGACAGTATTTTTAAAATGAAATAAAAATTCAATGTAAAATATTAGCACACAAAATCCAGCAAAACATCAAAAGGAAAATCACTATGTTTAATTAAGTATTTATTCTATGAACATAAAGAAAATGTCCCAAAAGGGTCTATAATGTAATAAACTAAAAGATAAGATAAAAGCCATTTTTCCTTATCAGTAGTAGTTGGTAGACAACTAGCAGTTTTGGCCACACGTAGTGACAAAGAGAACATCTTTTCGAGAAAAAGAAATTTTAAACAAAGAATTGAAAATCAGAATACTTCTTAATATCAGCAGTAGAAACTAAAAGCAAGCAATGTAAAGTCTTCAGAATGCTCTAGAAAAATTATATCTAAACCAGAATTCTATACTCAAAATTTCAGAAGAAATCTGAAGAATATTTTCTCCCGTAGCAGTACTGGCTGGGTTCCTTGCCCAAGGCTTCAGTTCCCCACTCATCCCCCATGCATCAGTTCGAAGAGTCTTGGCTCTCCCAGCCCTCTCTCCTCACCTTTCTTTCACAGGTTTTGATAGTTATTCAAGGGTTAATACTGAGTCAATGATAACATGTTAACTCAGCTCTATTTCAAAACCCCATAATTTTATAACCAGGTGAAATGGACTTCAAATATAAGGTTAATCTTATCACCTATCTAAGAATTCAAAGAATACAGTACCCATGGGTATCTTTAAAAAATAAATTCTTGATTAAAAAAAAGAACCTACCCATAAAATGAATCAAAATAAAGAACTCACTAATCATGAAGCTATGGTAAGATGCTGATAGTGACCATGAAAAAAAGATTAAATACAAAAGTAAAATGAAACCCCCACGAAAGCCACGCCTACAGAAAAGAAAGTAAATGTTACAATCATGAAAAACTAATAAAATTGCAAAAATGAAAAACAGGATTAAATATAAATATGCCAATTTCCATTACTTTTTGTAAAAAGGAAAAATACAGTCTTTCAAATTGGAATTTGAAGAAAAATTATGGCAAAAATATGTTTTTTGTAATCATTTTCTTCTAAAGGACATATTTTAAGAATTAATATATCTGTAGAAAATTACAACTATTTATCTAGTAGTTCAGCAATTCCATCATTATAATTTCTTTTTCTTCTGTTAAATATAAATAAACTAATCTAAAAAGCCAATTTTTCATATGAAAAGAATAAGGAGAAAGGAATATTTCTACTAGGTACCATATTATAATATACATACATATATATGTATATATATAAAAAACTGTGGTACTAGCACATGAATAAGCAGAAAGACTTAAAAAAATAGTCAAGTAACAAACCTGCATACATATAAAAATTAAGTATATAACGAAGGTGACATTTCTAATAATTGCACAAAAGACTGATCATTCAATAACTATTGGAACAGTCATTTAAAAATAAATTAAAAAATGAATTCCAAATGAAGATTCTACTATGAAAGATAAAATATGTACTAGAAGAAAACATGAAAGAAAAATGTTTGATCCATCATTGAGCAGGGAAAGCCTAATTATGTCACACCACTAGAAATCATAAAATAGAAGATTTAAGAATTAAACTGCATACCAATAAAAACTTTCTGCATAAGAAGGGAAAAACAATATAGGAAGTCAAAATGACAGGTAACAGATAAGGGAAAATACCTACAAATCATATCTGTTTTGTTTTTATATCTGTGTTTATTTGTTGATCCTGTCAGGAAAAAAAAATGGTTTTTGGATCAAAGAACAGAGCAACTGTTACTCACAGAGCATCTCAGCCTCACTCCCCATACCCCAATTCCCCGTGGGGCGGTGTGATCACACCCAGAGGGGTATGCACCACAGGCGAAGAATACTCAAACTATTCGACCCAGAGCTTAAATGAGAGTTGCCGGTGTATCTGCCCTGCCTCAACTCTGGAGGGAGAGAGGGAAGGAGAGAAAGAGGGAACCAGTGGAGGGGGATAGAGGGAGACAGAGAGAGGGAGAGGACCAGGGAGCCAGAAAGTGCAATGAAAACTTTGCTCTGTAAAGTAAACAAATTCTCTCTGGGGAGAGTAGGGCAAGGTCTCTACTTTACCAGCCTGGATTGTCAAAGATAAGACTTTCTCTCCACAGCGCTCTATCTTTAGGGTTGCTGCCCCTTAATCCAGGTGCCAGGGTCTTTGCTCAGAAAGCCCCTGCCCCACAGAAATGTGAAAATGTTCACATCATACTACTCAGAACTGCGTGCAATTTAAAACATATGAATTATTTATTTCTGGAATTTTCCATCTAATATTTTTGGACCGAGGTTGACCGCAGGCGACTGAAACCACAGAAAGCAAAACCATGGATAAGGGGAGGACTACTGTAATAAACTTCATTCAAATAGCATTTTAATAAAATCATTTCTTTGATGAGTATTTCCAGCTAGCCACCTTTCAAGTGTGGAGAGAAGGTAAGGTGGTGAGACAAACGATGGGAGAGGAGACAGATGGGAGAGGCAGACAGATGTGTGTGGGCGGGTGGGTAGATGAGTGTCCCCCACAAAAGAGAAGACAGACCAGTCCAAGAAACAGGAGTGATGTGATAGGAGGCACAGAGAGGTCAAACTGAAAGGCACCTCAGGGAAAAGAAAGGAGTCCCATCTAACTCACAGGGTAGAGACTGGCGCTGGCAAGAAACAGGCTCTGAGGGGACATTAGGGACACAAAAAAACCTTATATTGTGATGCAAAAGCATTTGAATTTTATCTTTAAGCAAGAGAAAACCAGTGACTTAAAAAAAATAAAGCATATATCTATGCTATATGAGGATAGCATAGATAATTCTGATACATATCTGACCAAACTGAGAACAAAACCAGTCAACTGAACCAAGTATTTATGCACCAAACTTGGTGACTTTCTTAGTGTTACATCTGTTTATGCGGAAACTGTATTGTTATTTCAAATTTCACACTTACGGAAATATAGCAAGTGAAGATGCTACTCATATTTCTGTTACCAAAAAAAACCCCATACGAGTTCTGAAGCCGGAAAAAGTGACAGTTCAATCAGGAAATTTCAAGGGGGGAAAAAAGAACAAAAAAAATTATAGCACCCCAGCCTCAAACTGAAACACTAATTAGAGATAACATATATCTTAGGAGATAAAGAATTTGGTAAATGTGCCTTAAGTATTATAATTTAAGGTTAGTAAAGAAATTTGTGCAGGAACTTGCATGGAACCAGAGAACATTAACCTAAGTGAAGTATCTCAAGAATGAAAAAACAAACACCACATGTTCTCACTAATAAGTGGGAGCTAAACAATAGGTATACACGGTCATAAAGTGGAGTAAAGGACATTGCAAACTAAGAAGGGGGGAGGGATAAAAACTTACCTATTGGGTAAAATGTACACTATTCTGGTGATAGGCACACTAAAAGCCCTGACTTCAGCATTACACAATTAATTCATCCATGTAATGAGAACACTTGTACCTTCTTACGATTACAATACATTGGAAATAAAAATTATTTTTAAAAAATAAATTTGAAAGAGGAAATCTACTATTAAAAGAATATTCAGATTGTTTAAGCATTATCAGAAAGAAATCTTTGAAATATGTAAGAATGGCTTTCTGAATTCTTATTAAGTCCAAGATTCTTTGTTCATGCTCCCATTCAGTTATACCCCTATCACACAGAAACATTCTAAGAAATCAAAATTAATTTCTTCCGGTAACTGACAGGGTCACAGTCACTGGAAATAAATGCAAGAGAGAAAAGAAACATTAAACACTAAATTGGAGGCAAATGTATCAAAGTGTGACAGTAAATAGCAAGGAATTAGGTACTGTCAGATCTAATATGATGAAATAGTTGTCAGTTTGATTTTGTTCTCCTGAAACTCATTTATAACCTTTTTTGAGGGCACAGAATATAATTTCTTAGTAAGCTATCCAACATACAAAACACAGGTACTCAGATGATTTTGACCAACAGAATTATCTGATATAAATATCAACTATTAGGTCTTATACCAAAAAAGACCATGGCCAAACTTCAATGAACTTGTGGGTTGAGATAAGCCAGAAACAAATGGAAAAAAAATAATACAAGAACACAGTAAAAGAACACACTAAAAAAGATACTGTTAATTCTATATAAATATTGATACCTCAATTAAACCATCTTGTACCTATTGGGTCTGGAATATAAACGTTTTGCAGTCATTTCAAATTGTCTTCAGAATAATAAGATATTATTCTCATCATGACATAATAAAGTCTCCACTTTAATAAAAAAACATTTCCCAGCTAATTATCTAATTAGATACACTAAGTTATAAAGACATATTTTTAATCAAAATAAAATTAATCTCCAAAAAGCAAAGTTCTGTCACTTCTAAAGATATTCACAAGGTAGAAAATAGACTAAAAAGGTGATTTCAAAGAAAGTATCATAAGTTTCCAGTAACTATTGAGTTAATATCTATATGAACACTACAAATATTTATGATATTGTTCTCAAAATGCATCTAGACACATCATTTCCACCATACTAAATGAAAATCAATCCCATTATTTGGTAGTTATACTTTACCCTTACAATACATGAATGTTTTTAACTCTTTGTATATAATTTAGATTAAAATGTTAGAAATTTATTCATGTGAATATGGTGGACTGGTACTTGACCTTCCCTTTAAACTCCTTCTAGGGTGCTCTCTTAAACTGCAGAATACAGACGGTTAAAAACTCTATCCCAGACTCCCTTGCAGCTGAAGTTCTCCATGTGACTGGGTGAGGTTTCAGACGTGTCAATCCAAGGTACCAGACTTGGAAGGGAAAAGTGAGGTGGCAATGAGGCACACACCATCGTTCCACTACCTTATGGCTTTTGGGGGGGAGTGTTGACAGTCAGAGTACAACTTTGTTTAATCTATAGGCATAATATACACCTCCATGGCCATCAGATGGGGACTTATGCTCCCAGTTACTAGGGACTAGGTAACAGCTGGGAAGGTCAGAGTTGGGGAGATCTTATTAAAAATATCAAAGGGTAAGAACATAGGAAGGAATTATCAGCCAAAATACAGAAGATGAAAACACAGAAAGGTAAACCCAATATTCAATACCATTTTTGTCCTAAAGGCATTTTCCATTCCAGGAAAAAACAACTATAAATCTAAACTATATTTTTGGTGGCATCAAGAAATTAAAAGTACAACCACAGAGAAGAGGCCACCAAAAGAAAGAACACTGATAAACCATCCCCACTTTAACTGGAGGCCATAAAGGACTGTTTGCAAGGTAAGAGTGAACTGGAATAAAACCAGCCATTCTCTAGAACCGCAGCCAGGTCACGCACCCCTTTGAAAATCCAAGGAAGCTCACACTTTCAGCTTGTATTGCTGTAGTCACAAAATACTACTGTCTACCGGCACAAGGCAGAAAAAAATTAAAAATCTCTGTAAAAAAGAATCCATCATGCTATGTTTCAATTTATTAGTAAAATAAAATTTAAAATAAACAATTTCTAAAATAACATGACAGCATATGTATACGACAGTATATGACAGTATACAGTCAATGGTAACAAGGTATACAAGGAACTATACATCACAACCAAGAAACAGCATAAAAAACAGATAATACATACAGTCACAAGATATCAAAAGAATCTACAAAGACACACACTACAAAAGACAAACACTACAAAACAACTAAGATAATTATGTTCAAAGACATAAAAGCCAAAATTAAAAATATGGAATAGGAGAAAAAAAGGATAAAAGCATTGAATCTTTTTTTTTTTTTTTTTGAGACAGGGTGTCACCTAGGCTAGGGTACAGTGGTGTCATCATAGCTCACTGCAACTTCAAACTCCTGGGCTCAAGCGATCCTTCTTCCTCAACCTTCCTAGTATCTGGGACTACAGACATGTGCCACCATGCCCAGCTAATTTTTTTTTTTTTAACAGAGAAGGT
>CAUYSK010118496.1:0-69447 GCA_963575035.1 Avahi laniger
GAGGATGTTATTGGCTCCAAGTAATTGAAGGCCAGACTCAAACTGGTTTAGGTAAAGGAAATTTACCAGAATAGCTCAGAGAACTAAAAAGTGTAGAGGAGGTCAGGTTTCAGGTATAATCAGATCAAGGCTTCAGTTCTACTTCTCTTTGAAGTCTCTCAGCTCTGCTCCTGTCTGGGTCTGTTTCACTTTTAGCCTGGCTTCCTTTACAATAAATAACAGCTAAAGTAGTTCCACACACAACAACTTCCAGAGGAAGAGAGAACATCTGTCCTGACACCTCTTTGGCAAGAGCAAGGAAGTTTCCCAGAAGTCCTTACCAAATTCTTCTTATATCCCTCTGGTCACTACTGGGTTATTTGCCCATCCGTGAACAATTCACTGTGGTCAAAGTAACGAGATTAAGCTAATCAAGACTCACTCTTTATTAGCTCATACACACTTCATAGCTAAAAGTTGTCAGGTAGGGAAAACTATTATCATGATGGAGGGATGCAAAACTGGACAGAGACACCTTCTTTACAATTTCTATAGCCAGGAAGAACCTTCATTAATTATGATAATCCTCTTAGTTGCTATTTCACATATAAAGAAAAAATACTTTGTATGGAGCCCTGCTATCTTCTTCATAATGATGAAACCTTAACAGTATTAATAGAAGGCTAAGAAAAACAGTATTGGTGACGTCAACTTCTCTAAATGCCTGTCTTTTTTTTTTTTTTTTGAGACAGGATCTCATTCTGTCACCCCAGCTAGAGTGCAGTGGCATCATCATAGCTCACTGAAACCTCAAACTCCTGACTCCAGTGACCCTCCTGCCTCAGTCTACCAAGTAGCTGGGACTACAGGCATGTGCCACTACATCCAACTAATTTTTCTATTTTTTGTAGAGACAGGGTCTTACTCTTGCTCAAGCTGGTCTCGAACTCCTGACCTCATGCAATCCTCCCTCCTTGGCCTCCCAAAGTGCTAGGATTACAGGCATTGCCACTACATGTGACCTCTAAGTGCCTATCTTAATCAACTTGGGCTGCCATAACAAAACACCATAGACTAGATGGCTTAAACAACAGAAATTTATTTTCTTACAGTTCAAGGTGCTGGCTGACTCAGTTCCCTAGTCAGGGCCCTCTTCCTGGCTTGCAGATGACCACCTTCTTGCTGTGTCCTCACATGACAGACAGAAGGAGAGAGAGAGATCTCTTTCTCTCTCTTCCTCTTCTAATAAAGCCATAGTCCTATCAGATTAGGGCCTTACTCTTATGACCTCACTTAACTATAACTACCTCCTAAAGACTCGAACCGCAGATACTGTCACATTAGGGGTTAAGGGCTTCAACATACGAATTTTGGGGGCACACAGTTTAGTCCATAGCTGTGCCCAAATGTTGATAATTGCCCAAGTATTTTTTGCGCATCTGTTTGTACTCAGCTTGGATCACGTATTGTGAAAGTTGGGGGTGGGTGGCGTGGGACGAAATGCAAAAGAAGTGACAAATTTGGTCCCTGCCTTCAGAAGCTTATGATCTCTTGGCCGGGCGCGGTGGCTCACGCCTGTAATCCTAGCTCTCTGGGAGGCCGAGGCGAGCGGATTGTTTGAGCTCAGGAGTTTGAGACCAGCCTGAGCAAGAGCGAGACCCCGTCTCTACCAAAAAAAATAGAAAGAAATTAATTGGACAGTTAAAAATATATAGAAAAAATTAGCCGGGCTTGGTGGCGCATGCCTGTAGTCCCAGCTACTTGGGAGGCTGAGGCAGCAGGATCGCTTGAGCCCAGGAGTCTGAGGTTGCTGTGAGCTAGGCTGACGCCACAGCACTCACTCTAGCCAGGGCAACAACGTGAAACTCTGTCTCAAAAAAAAAAAAAAAAAAAAAAAAAGAAGCTTATGATCTCACGGGGGAAGCAAGACCAATAGATCGTAAATTAGAACAAATGCTTTGAGGTAGAGTAAAAGCTGAAGGAAATCCAGGAGGGCAGGGATCAATGAGGGCTGGAATGGTCCAAAAACTTTATGTGGAGGAGTTGACACTTCGGTTGGGATTTTACGATGGGTGGGAGGGAGTAAGGAGTGGGTGACAGGACAGAAACCTAGACCAGAGGGCAGCGATGGAAGTGGGGTGGAAGGATCAGGAACCATAGCGCTCTGTCAGAGAACAAGAGGACTTCCTAACGGAGGCAACTGGGTGAGTGGGTGAGGAGAGACATTCCTTTGACAGAAATCAGAAATTCCAGAAGGGAAGGTGTGAGAGTGTGGTTAGGTACACAAAAAAGGACACGGAGTTCATTTTAAAAATATTTGCTTTGAAAAACTGGAGAATTTGTCAAGTAAAATATCTGCAATGTCATTGATAATAAGAGTAAAGAGATGAGAAAAAGAACCGAAGAAAATGGATGTTTGATTCATCACAGGGTTGATAATTGAATCTGAAGGAATGAAGGATCTTTCCGAGAAAATATGATGAGTGATATACAGAAGAAAAGGGCTTAGTACCCATCACGATCACCCCAAAGGATCTAGCAATACGGAGTGACATAATAGCGTAAGACTATTGAAAATGTAATGTAGGAAAATTATCCAAGAAGAGAAAAAAAAAAGAGGTAATAGATTCAGTTCTGATTTCCCCGGTGCATACACAGCATTTAGTGCTATGCAAAATGAATGTTTGTTGGTTGGCTTGATTATTGAATGGAGAAAGGTTAGAGTTAAAAATCCAAAATGCCTACTATGCATCAGGGATGTTTTGAAGTCACATTGGCTTTCCCACTTCCATTTAATTGACTGTTTTGAGCATTATTTATTACTCATACACTGAAGAAAGAAATGAGTTGAAGTGGTTCTCCCATCTCATGATAGGGTTAACCAGTATGCTTTTCAGAGGCGTCATCTGACTGTCAGACAGTCGAGGTACATTCACTGAGGCATTTCCAGTGGGCAAGGAGCCTGGGAAAGAGCTGCGCTGTGACCTAGTTTCCCCTTGGAATCTGGTCCTGTCTCCTGGGCCTACCTTGGCTGCTCCTACCTCTTGGCAGGTCCACACTCACTGACCTTTATCTCTGTACCAGCAGCTGCTGCTGACAGTCTAGCCTTAGTTACCTCTTTAGAAACAATGTGTAGTGGTCTGCCTTTAAATTTCCCACTCCCGTTTGGATCTCCCTTAGTTGCTCAGGGCTGCTCATATTTGAGCCCAGTATTTTAGATACTCCAACATTTTTTCCTCTCCAATTGGCAATATTTACCATTCTGGTGTCTAGTTCCTGTGGGGTCTTGCTTATGCATGGCCGTTATGCTAACAGGGGGCTTTCTGAAGATAAACCCTTGGGTCAGCTAAGAGGTTAATTAATAATATACGTCCTGTTACAGTAAAATGCAAGAACTTTAAATTCAGACACTTCTGAATGTGAGTCACTTTTAATTAGATAGGTGAGTGATTTGAGACAGTTGCTCAATTTTTTTTGAGCATGGTTTCCCCAACCGTTAAGGTTTTAAGTATGAAATGTCCAATTTCCTTAAGTACTAAGTTTGACAGTTGACATCGCTGACATTTCACTTTGACACTTCTTGTTTTATTTTTATTGTGAAGGTACATCCTCAGCCTTTCAAATGCACATTTTGGCTTGTGATTATTTTTCACAGTTTTTGGAACAATTTTTGTGAAACCATGGATAAGTCAAAAATGCATGTTATTTTCGAGTGTAAGCTCCATGGTGGAACCAATGCAGTGCAGACAGATCAAAACATCAACGAAGTGTTTGGGAAGGCTGTGGGTAATGAACTCATAGTATGTTGATAGTCTGAGAAATTCCATTGTGGTAATGTTAATCTTGAAAATGAGCCATGTGGGCCACCTGAGACCAAGGTGGATGAGCTGAAAGCTGTAGTGGAAATAAATCCGTCTCAACCTACATGTGAATTAGCAGCAAGGTTTGACATCACTATTCCAACAATATTGGACCATTTGAAACAAATGGGCAAGGTAAAGAAGCTGGATAGTTGGGTTCTGCATGAATTAAATGAGCATCAGAAGAGAAATCGCCTCAAAGCTTGCCTTTCTTTGCTGTCATGACATAAAGGTGAACCATTTCCACACTGTATTGTTATGTGTGGTGAAAAATGGACTCTTTTTGACAATTGCAAGCATTTGGCACAATGGTAGGATAAAGACAAAGTGCCGAAACACAGCCCAAAACCAAACATTCATCATAAAAAGCTAATGGTGTCTGTTTGGTGGGCCAGCGCTGATATTATCTACTACAGCTTCATGAAACCTGGTCAGTTGATTACAGCAGATGGCTACTGCAGCCAACTGGATGAAATGATGAGGATGCTTGTGATTAAGCAGCCAAGATTGGTCAACAGAGACAGGCCAATTCTCTTGCAAGACAACGCTCAACCACATGTCGCACAAACAACACTGCTGAAACTACAGAAGCTGGACTTGGAAACTCTCTGTCATCCACCGTATTCACCAGACCTTGCACCAACTGACTACCACTTCTTCCAGGCTTTGGACCACTTCTTTTGAGAAAAAATATTCAATTCTCAACAAACTGTGGAAAATGCCTTTTGCAATTTCATAGCTACTCGCTCTCCAGGCTTCTCTGCTGCTAGCATAAACAAGCTACCGTTAAGATGGCAAAACTGTGTCAATAGTTTAGGCGCACACTTTGACTAATTGTACTACTTCCTGTTTGAGATAAAATAAACTACACTTTTGATTCAAGATTGGACATTTCATATTTAATGACCTAATAGTATATGCCTCTCATTTCCAGTCTTTTGATCTTGACAACAAACACACACAACATCTATACTGAGTGAGCATATATCGGGGGCTTTATGATTACTGTATCTACTGTTGGTTTTGTTTTTCATTTAGCAATGCTGAGCAAGAAGCAGGTACACAGAAACTTCAGAAAAAAAGACAAATTTGGGTACACTTGGAAACTTCAGTTACTATGGTTTTAGAGTGGGAGATTGATCAATGGGAGATTGATGGCATTAGAAAACTATATAAAATTAAGTTTTCACTTAATTACATCATTCACTTTATACAATATTTAGGTTCTCTTAAAGCTTTCATTTATTCAAGTACTACAAACAAACTTCTGAAATATTTATTTTGTAAATATATTTTGTACATTTAATTTTTTCAAAGGCACCATTTTAATTCTTGAGGTATTCTTACATTGAATGCGTAAGTTTAAGTGGTCCAGAGATACTAGACAATTTGAACCATGTAATAAATATTAGATTATGTCACAAAGTGATATACCAATGACAGGTTAAAATTATAATCAAAAGAGCAATGGGTTTTGCCAGTTTGATCAAAGCAAAAAAAGTAGAATCATATAATTAATTTATAAATTTAGGGTACATATAATTTAGTTGGTTTAATTAAATGGAAACAGAGCAGAACTTAAGAATCAGGCCTGAATTTTAAGGTTACCTCTATTTTGTTTTGCCCATAATTTAGGGAAATCAACTTTAATGGGACAAAATTTTCAGATGATAACTAAGAATACTAACATTTAACAAAAGCAGTAAATTATTGTGACAGTTACTGTAGTGATCATGTCCTAATTTTGCTATAAAAATATATCTGCAAGAGTATATACAATAGCATTTGTGGTTATTGTGATTTGTTTTTTAAATCTCAGAGTACACAAGTCTACTGCTGTTGAAAAAAGTAAAAATGAGCAACATTTCGTTTTCATTTAACTGTAACTAAAGAAATGTTGTCCCAACCATTTCCGTTTTGGATCTGGCTGCATAGAGATAGAGTTTTCACTTGTAAGAGGACAGATTTCTTGCAATTTCTTAGATTAAAAAGAAAAAATACATACTTTAATAATGTATTTGTCTGTAAATAACATTTTAGAAATGTAGTTATTTCTTCAAATTATAGAGCTTTGCTCACAATTATGATTATTTTCTTAGAAGGAATTCCTAGGTTTGAAATTAAATCAAAGAATTCACAAAATTTTAAGGTATTTTTATGCATATTATCAATTTATCCTTCAGAAAGATTGATCAAAATACCTTCCCATTAGTGTTGTTTGAGATGCTTCTTTTTTCAGTACCTTACTGAATTTGGTATTATAATTCTATATACTTAACAGTTGATAGATAACATATTATATTGGATTTGAATATGTATGTCCATCATTTTATTTCCCATTGTTTTCAAGTATCATTTTTATTATATTTGATAGTGCCACCTTGTATGGTTTTTAGATTGTTCACTGTACAAGTGTGCCTGGCTGAGGAGGCAGAGCCCATTGGGACAAGGGGATGCTTTTCTCCTAATTCTGTCGGAGCCCACCTGAGATAATGGTGAACTGATGTTAGATGTTCAATTTCACTGTGAATAATTATTCAGTCTTCAAATTTCATAGATCAATGTCCAGAAATGTTTTTCTTAGACATGTATAGTATTGCATATATATTAAATTTTTGTGATTAATCCTCTAAGTACTGTTCTCATAACTGGCTTCTTAAATTTAGGTATTTTAACCTAACTGAAATGCAGACAATTAATGTCAGTTTCCCCCTTTGATATTCAGGTTATTCAGCAAAGAAATGAAGAATGCGATCATACTCAATTTTTAATTGAAGAAAAAGAGTCAAAAGAAGAGGATTTTTATGAAGATCTTGACAGATTTGAAGAGAATGGTACCCAGGAATCACGCATTAGCCCATATACTTTCTGCAAAGCTTTTCCTTTTCACATAATATTTGATCGGGACCTAGTGGTCACCCAGTGTGGCAATGCCATATACAGAGTGCTTCCCCAGGTAAGACGACAGCATATGTCCTTGGGGCCTAAGACAAAAGGCTGTAAAAATACCATTGTTACACGCAGCCATTTATTCATTTAACCTTTGACTATGTCTTAGGTAATGGACAGCACATCGTATATTACATAAATTAACTCCGGCTAAGTGTCTTTGACCATGCTGTGATCTTCCTTAGGAAAGCTATTTATTTATTTATTTTTTCTGTTTTAATCACATAGGAAAATGGCAGGAACATTAGGTAGAAATGGTATACTTGTTTTGATGAGAAAATGGGTAACTTTCCAGTAATAATCAGCCTTCATTTATTTATTCATTCCTTGAGTAAATATTCATTGGATATCTACCATCTGAAAATAGCTTTCAAAATCAACTATTGATGTTTTTAAGGAAAAGAATAGAATTTTAAAAAATACTTATGAGGAAGAAGATAGAGATTATCATATAGTTTAGTAAAAAAAGTCAAAGGAAGCAGTTGGGGTGTTGGTGAGAACCTACGGTTGACTTGTACAGTGTTACACCCATTTGGAAAATCCTTCTTTTTTACTTCTCTTTTCTTTCATCTACTGACTTTTGGAGTTGTACATGACTTGTGTTTATAGGTACTTTTTACTTTGTCATTAAATAGACTTTGCAATTCAGGATTAGCCAAATGGATCAGGTGTAGCAAATCGGGAAGCAGAGCAGGGTACTGCCTGGGCTCCTGCATTGACTGCTTCTCCCTCATTGTACAACCTTCCATGTGTAATACCACTTCTCTCTGCCTATTTTCCACTTATTCTGACATGAGAATAAAAAGCACATGAAGAGCACTTAATTCAGTGCCTGGTTTATTGTACACAACCAATAAATGTTACCTATTAATATTGTTATTAGCTCTCTGTTGATAAACATGAGGCTGCTTGCTCGTGTTTTTGATATTTTAATTTCATTTCGAGCCACAAGCATATAATACATCATGCCACATTTTAAAAGATAAATTTTTGTTCTTTCTTCTTCTGAAAATGCTTTTTAAATTTGTATTAGCTTCTATTTGAATATTAGTCATCTGAATCTGTATTAGTTTCATGTTCATGCAATTATTTGATGTCCATTTAATCACTGAGTTGCATCGATCAAGCTTTGAGTCTATACTTGAGCTAAGTTTCCTAAAAAATAATTATTGTTTTCTATTTTTAGATACAGTTGAGCTGGTTTAATCAAGTGATTAACATCAAACCATAAAAACTGTTTTAACTAATTAAGTGCTCTTTTCTTATCTGCATTTTAGCTCCAGCCTGGGAATTGCAACCTTCTTTCTGTCTTCTCTCTGGTTCGTCCACATATTGATATCAGTTTCCATGGGATCCTTTCGCACATCAATACAGTTTTTGTATTGAGAAGCAAGGTAATCAAGATATCATTTCATTAAATGTAAGTAAGGTGTGTCACAAATTAGAAGTACTCAGGAGGTAAAATGGTCACATTCCCCAAGATGAAGAAGGTATAGAGAGATAAAAAACAAACTTCAAAGGAAGACTCGTTGAAAGGCAACGTTATTGATTTTTGATTTGCCTGAGGAGCAGTGGAACTCTCTTAGCTTCTGTTAAAACTTAAGGGAAGTAAGTTTTAGAATGTCTTGCTGAGACAGCCCATTTTACAGAATAAAACCAATATCCTTTTTCCCTGTGCAGCTGCAGTGCCTTATTTTAGAAATAAGAACTAATAAATATTTTTTTAATTTCATCCAAAGCCATTGATTTATTCTCCCTTAAATGATCTATTATTGTTGGTGGCATTTTGGGGGGAAAATAAAAGTTATAAAATATTCACACAGTTGATAATTTAAATAGTGCCCAGATCTCATAGTTCCTATGCTTGGGATAGATACAGTAAAAATCATTTTCCCAGAGTACACGTTTCATCTTTCCTTCATCTCTCCCAAGGCCTGACCTACACGTAGTTTATATATTTGGAACTGACTACTTCCAGTTGCTCTGTGAATATAGGGTTGTGGAATGGGGAGGCTTGGTTTATTCTTTTGATAGAGTCTGGTAATATATGTTATAGCCATACTGGAAAATCAGGGGAAAAACAAGATTCACGGAAGCCTGAAATAAATATGTTAACAGTATCACAGCTACTATCTTTCTAAATTCAAAGGAGACAGTCACTTTTCTATGGTGTCGTAAGGTAGCCACAAGGCTTATTACCTGACAAAGCTCTGGTGAAGCGCCCTCTGCTGTTCTGATTGATGTACTTATTCTCCCTTAGGGCTTGGTGGGAAATGAGGTATGTGTGTCCTTTGCGTTAAGTTGATGAATTGCTAGGTAGCAATAAAGGCACTAGGTAATGGTTATGTCTTGTCTTTTCAAGGAAGGATTGTTGGATGTAGAGAAGTTAGAATGTGAGGATGAACTGACTGGTACTGAGATCAGCTGCTTACGTCTCAAGGGTCAGATGATCTACCTACCTGAAGCAGACAGCATACTTTTTCTGTGTTCACCAAGGTAATAATTTTTAGATTAATGATAATGTATATAAGTACCTATCTTTAGCTAACAAAGTAATTCAATAACATCTTATTCAGTCATGTTTACATATTGTGAAGTGTAATTAGATTTTACAACCCTTGTTATAACTTCCCTATAACAAATTAACAAATGTTAATTTCATTTAACATTTGTTGATAGAAGAAATCACATATTACATTTTATTTTCTGGAGTGTTTATGTCATTAGGTCATGGGATACTGTGTCTACAATTAGCTAATTCTACATTTTTGTACCTTTAAAGGAGGTATCATATAGAAAAGCAGTTTCATAAACTATCAAATATGATGGCATAATAAATACATGGGTATATTTGACACCAAGAAATTATCTTTTCTGTAGTATATTAGCCAAAAATCTAAAAGGATTCTAATTGTTTCTGAGTTTGAATTATTTTATTTTAAAAACATGTAGCTATTCTGACCAAAATACACTATTCAAAATATATCATTAAATTAGAATTTATGTAAAATATGTTATTTGTAATAAACATTAGAGGAAAATAAAACTATGGATTGTTATTTTCTCAATTTAAGAAAGCATTTTACTAAAAGATACATGACAAATTAGAATATGAAAACTAGATCTAAATTTGCTTTACAACAATAGAAAAGGTAACTGCGAGAATTGTTGTTAGATAATAGCTTGTGTACTCATAACTGTGTATAAACGAAGTGTATATTCATTATCTAGTAACACACTCAAGAAAGCATGTTTTGGAGGGAAATTTCAATCATTGTGTCCCAAAGGAAAAAATAACCAGTTACAAGATTCATAGAATCTATAAGGAAAAAATGAACTAGTTTTTCAGAAGAAGCGTCATTATTCCTGATAAAGAGAGTAAAGATGGATTTTTTTTCTCTCCTTATAATGGGAAAAAATATATTAATAATAAATAACAGCCTTGTATTTAATACCTGAATAGTTTTCACAGGGATGTTTTCTACATTATCTTTCAGTTGAGGCTGATGGTACCAAAAAGTGCAACTTAGCAAAAATGCATCTGAAGTTCACTGCTTTTTGATAGATTTTTAAATATCAAGAATAAATTCATATTCTTCATTCAATTCTCCATAATTTGATTTCCTTCATCCTGACCCTTTGAATGGTAGGCCATGGCAGAATTATACTCCTTGACAGTAATCAGGGTTGGCATTGTCATGTGGACAAGTTGGGACTGATTTTGCCTCGTTTCTCTGTATGACAGTGTGATGAACCTGGACGATTTGACAAGGAGAGGGCTGTATCTGAGTGACATCCCTCTGCATGATGCCACGCGCGATCTTGTTCTTTTGGGAGAACAATTCAGAGAGGAATACAAACTGACCCAAGAACTGGAAATCCTCACAGACAGGCTGCAGCTCACATTAAGAGCCCTGGAAGATGAAAAGAAAAAGACAGACACGTAAGAATGTAACGCCTGGGGCATGACTGTGATTCATAATAGACTGTAACTCTACTATACTTAAAATTGATAACCAGGCTAAGAAGGCATGAGACCTGAAGTATCTCTGGAGTAGTAATAAAATCTTCTCCATTGATTTTAAAAAGAAATTATGCATAAGGAAGTAAATCAATCTTAATAGCAGCAGGAATATGTCTTCTATGTTTAGAAGCCAAGGTTGAAAGAATATATGCGAAAACGTCTCTTTAAAAATCATGAGAATAATTCACATTCAAATTTACTTTAAAAATTAAAGTCCAACTATCATTCATACAAGAGTTATGTCTTAACCACCTTCAATATGGCAGGGGCTGGCCAGGTACAAAGGGTTACTCTGAACAATGAACTTAGAATTGACTGTCATATATTTTTAAAAGTCTTTTATTGGACCCTAAATTGTTTTAAGGCTTGGAAGATATGAATATGATGTCATCTGTAATAATGATAATTACATCTGTAATGACATACAGTAGCAAAGATATGAAAATATAAAATGATTATTTTTCCATGAATGGTAGATTAAATTGTGAAATATTAGGCAAATAACTTTAATGATAATACTTCGTTTTCAAATACTGAATTTATTAAAAAATACATACATATCATGCATACTACTTGGCCTTGCTTCCATATACTAAATTAAAGCACTAAATCACTGACATTCATAAGAGATTTTACCCAGGTTCTTGTGTGACATCATTTTTTAATGCTTATATAACAGGAAGCTATGTTTTCAGAGAATTGAACTGATTTGCCTTACTTCTCATAAGAACTGTTAATATTTCCCTGACTTGAACACCCAGATTGGTGACAGCATCACTTTCTATACTTCTCTTGCATTGATACACGTGTAGCTGCCATGGATGGATGCTGTGTGCACAAGTAAACACGCCCATTAGCTTGATTAATAGCATGACTGAAATAGAGAATGCCATTTAAATACCTGTCTTTATCCATAGCTTTTTAATTCACCTTTGCATAATGAAGCTAAAAGTTGTATTTATTTCCTTTGACACCACTTTAGCTTCCTCATGGTCCTAAACTGCACCCAGTTTAATCTATCCAGTCAATTTGCAAATTTCAGAAATTACATGGGGTCCAGTAGCTCAAATTCTTCCACTGCTTGAGAAATGACCCAAAGTGTGTAGTTATTGATACACGGTACAACTTCATCCATGAAATATTACACATTTTATGGAGCTTGTAAGATGTTGGGACTAAGGTTCAAGGTCAAATGAATTTGTAGGTTTGAGTTACTCAATATCCTACTCTGGCTGTTAATACATTAGAAAAACCACGTAGGTTGCATTTTTTGTGTTGTGACTCAATTAGCTAGTAGCTACATTCATGGTAAACAGATAACTAACCAATACTATAAAGAATCCACACTTTAAATTTTGAAAATATTCATATATTCCATACTGAAAAAGTTCTTAATTCACTTTTTTCCCAAAATTGTCAGCTTAAGCAGAGTGTTCTCTTCCTAGACCAGGAGTCCAAAATCGGAAGTTGTTGGGAGTAGAACAATGCGCTTGTCTTGAAGATGAGTAGCTGATAAGTACTTCCCACAGAACTATTCCTTTATTTTGATTCCCCAAGATGGATTTGACTCTCTGAAACTGTTTGTACTATTTAGTGTTATTGTGCTTCAAGAACTCTTATATTATTTTTTAGATTATTAGATTTAGAATTAGATTTTTATAGATATTTGGTTTTCAAGGTCATTTATTTAGAAACCATTTACTATTTACTACTAATTTTCTTTAAATAGTTCTACTGTTCACACTTAGTATTCAAATATAGCATTAACATCTTATAAATAATTCTGTTTAAAAGTCAAAAATGAAAGACTGGAGAAATTCCACCATGGCTAGAAACAACACTGAGAGCTCAGCTCCATTTTGCACGCTGAAACTTCCCACAGTGTGCCCTTGCGCTTTAGGGAAGAAAAAGGCAAGAGGCCTCATTTGTTCCTCTGAGTCCTCCCATAGGCCTGGTTTCTGCTTCTGTACCTCTAAATTCATCAGTTCTCATTCTCCTCCAGTGCGCTTGCCACATCTGTCCTCTAGTGTGATCCCTGATGACACTGTGGGAGTCTCAGTTTGGCCTATAGGAATAAAATATTTTCTCATCTAAACCAATTTTCACCTGTCTTATCAGTTTCTTCTATGGAGGAGTGAGTCATGAATGACACTGGAGAAAGATCCTGCTGCTTCTAATATTACTTTCCAAAAATTGAGATAAATTTCTTCTTTTTGAGAGGTAAACATGGTCCTAGTGTTGGGCTATGCATATGACATTTTAAGTGCTGGTAATGACAGCCTTCATCCTGTGAATAGCATAATAGCAGGGTCAGAATATAGGACTATAAGTGAGAACTTTGATATTCTATCACCAGGTCTCTTTCTTTGCTTGTATTAATAAATATGGCTAATATTTGATGCCAGTTTTAGAGGGTGTCCTATCAGAATCCAGGCCTTTACTGTGCAAATGACACTGGTGTTCTATGAAAGGGACAGCAGAAATGCTAAAGGCATTCCCAGCAAGTCTTACAGTGGCGCTCTCCTAATCCTGCCAAGCAGATTGCTGTATTCTGTCCTTCCTCCGTCCGTTGCCAATGAGCTGCGACATAAGCGTCCTGTGCCTGCCAAGAGATATGACAATGTGACCATCCTCTTCAGTGGTATTGTGGGCTTCAACGCTTTCTGTAGCAAGCACGCATCTGGAGAAGGGGCCATGAAGATTGTCAACCTTCTCAACGATCTCTACACCAGATTTGACACACTGACGGATTCTCGGAAAAATCCGTTTGTTTATAAGGCAAGTTCTCGTGATAGCTACTGCAGTGCTCTTCAGAGTCTGGTTTTCTGAGTGTCCCCTCCAGAGGCACTGCTATCATAGTTCTGCCTCCAGCACTGCAGCTCCGGTACAGTAAACCTCCGGCTATTCAGTGTTTACCGTTTTCTTAAATAATTGCCTCTTGTTATAAAACTTTCTCTTTCTTGTAACCAAAAGGAATGTTTCATGGAATGGGTGATCCCCTGGTTAAAAGGAAATGTTTAGCAGCTTATTTGCAATTAGGCTAACAAATCTGTGCAGGGTGTTTATCACATTTACTATAAACATAGCATTCATTTTAGTGCTCTGCAAGAGACATTTTTACTGAAATACATAAATGCTTTGCACAATAAGGAAGTCAAGGGGCATGGGAAGAGTACTGGGAACTGAGGTTTGCTTTGAGATAACATCAACTTGAAGATAAACGTTTATAAGGCATTTCTGCCCTTTGTTTCAATTAGAAACAAATATTGGAAAAATGAAGTCAGTGGAATATTGCTTCATAAAGGCAAGAATGTTAACTAAACCATCCCTAGGCATCTGGGGTACTGTAATTCCACAGGACTATTTATTTTATAGTCAATTTCTGAGATACAATGTAGCACTTGGTGAGCACATCATAAAAATAAATGGTTAATGACCATGATAAATCACTGAACTTCAAGTCACTGTTTTAGGGACAAATAAGGTAAAAAATTATTCTACTGAATTATAAGGGGATCTGAGATGGGAAACTAATTGCTTACTAGAGGAAAAATAATTCAGCGTCTGTACCTGCCTATAATCAAAGACCCCAAGTACTATTTGTGTTATTACAAGGTTTCATTTTGTTGGAGTTGAATTTATTAAAATTTTAAGAAAATTAAGGGGGAGGGGAATTTAGGGACTTCAAAGGTGCTGATAGCCCTGGGAATTTTTTTTTTATTAAGGTAGCAAATGAAACAGTCATTGTTATGCTAACCAAAGAACATCTAAATATATGTAATATGTTAGGTGGAGACTGTTGGTGACAAGTATATGACAGTGAGTGGTTTACCAGAGCCATGTATCCACCATGCACGATCCATCTGCCACCTGGCCTTGGACATGATGGAAATTGCTGGCCAGGTTCAAGTTGATGGTGAATCTGTTCAGGTTAGTAAATAAAGTAAATGTTATAATAGTAGTAGTAGACCATTGTGGACAAGTGAATCCTATTCTTGACCAGGAAATCATTAGTATGTACAAAGAAAAGCATCTTGACAACAAAGACTACGCTATTTTATTGAGCCCGTTGTATTATATTCTTTCATAGATAATGGGAAATTTTTCTACCTGTTTGAAATTATCTAATTTGTCCCATGTACTGAAAGTCATGAGGATGAAATAAAACCTCCTGTGCCTTCTGGTTTATCTTTTAAAATCTTTTTGCTATGTGTCATGTAAGTTGCCAGATTTACATCATTGAGATATTCAGACTTCAGATGTTTCTCTTAGGAGACAGAGGTTTTGTGAAGTTTTTGAAGTTGTAGCATGCTTGGAGTTCTTACAGAGAATTCTTACGATTTTAGATGATGGTTTTACATTGTTCAGTAATACAAAGTAAGCAATATTCATGTGTCAATGATTGAAGTTATTGAAGCAAAGCTTTGATTTCTACAGATAACGATAGGGATACACACTGGAGAGGTAGTTACAGGTGTCATAGGACAGCGGATGCCTCGATATTGTCTTTTTGGAAATACCGTCAACCTCACAAGCAGAACAGAAACCACAGGAGAAAAGGGAAAAATAAATGTGTCTGAATATACATACAGGTAAGAGAAAATGTCTTGGTATTTACTGATTTTCAGGCAAAATGGATCTTTGCATATGGTTTAACTGTCTGAGTAATTTTGTTATCTTTAAATGGTTATCACCTCCACTGTCTTCCCTCACTTAGGATTGTTTATTTTTTAAGAAGATTGTGTCATTTCCATTTTAAATTATTTCACACCATCCTTGGAATTCCTGATATGATCATTGTTGCTACAACCTTGAGTTACCTTTCAGTACAACTTCAGCATGTGTTCTTGCTATCTCAGTTTACAACTTGGATACATTTCACCTTCTCCAAACAGCCTTTGCATACTTCTCTTCCTACTCCCACCTGTCTTTTAGATGTCTTATGTCTCCAGAAAATTCAGATCCACAATTCCATCTGGAGCACAGAGGCCCAGTATCTATGAAGGGCAAAAAAGAACCAATGCAAGTTTGGTTTCTGTCCAGAAAAAATACAGGAACAGAGGTATGACTAATCAGAGTGTAATTCTCATTTTTAAAACGGAGTATAAATATGGGATGCTAAATCATAATCACTGAAAACAAGTTTCATTTGAAAAGAATTCTTGCTTACAGAAATTAACGTTTCAGTAAAGCAGCGGAAATAACTGAAACATTAATGAGCTGGTTCAAACAATAAACACTTTTTAGGGGATACTTTATGGTTACCGGCTTTTGTCCTCTAGCGAAATTAAAACTGAAGCACTAGATTGAGAGGCCTGTTTTATTGTTCTTCCCCTGTGATCTGTCTCAGGCACGACTGAGGTTACGTGGGCTGTGAGGGGGCTAGTTCTGAGATCACCATCATGGCCAAGAGGGCTGCAGTTCATGGGAGATTTCTCAACCATGAAGTTTAAGATCCTTCTATGGGACAGGATATCTCCTTGTGAAGTGTTTGGGGATTTTGGGAAATCCTAGTGATTTCCCTTGTGTGTTTCTCCCAGAGAGATGAGGGATTCATAATTTGTCAGAATCTAATTAATTCCTTAGGGAAGTTTTAGGTTCTTGCCAGTACTTTGGTTGCATTCCAGCCAGAACCATGTGCTAGAATGGACTTAGAACATCACATCCAAACTGCAATCATACCACTGACAGTAGCATTGTACACACTAAGGTCATACCTAGTCTTTTCCTACTCATAATGTGTTGTACCAGAAGCAAGTTTGACACTTTGTTCCCCTGTAGATGTATTGGTTCTTCAAGGGGGTGAGACTACATGATTATATTTCATTTCATGTACGCATACATTCCCTAAAAATGCTTTTAGAGTATAACAAGTCCTAAAGGGAATGAAATGTCAAGTTTTAAAATATTTATCTTCTTTTAGGTGGTTTTATTTTAAATAATTTACCTAAGGGATTGGCATGTTTACAGATGTTCTTCTGATAAACCAAACTATACCTCGAGTGTTGTTCGTCCTAGTTGGGTGGCTCAGTTTTTCCCAGAATTATGGTGGGAATAATTTATAGAATCTGCAGATGTGAATGAAGATTACACTCTTACAGAGACAAAAATACATTTAGGGAATATTACAAACTTTATTATCACTGCACATCAATCCCTGATTTCTTCCACTTTGTTAAGGAAACAAAGCTGCATGAAAACTGACTCCGGGATTGTGGGATGAAGAAGACAGCAGTAATCTCCTAACACAAGCCAAACCCGGGAGCAGTTCTTCCCTCTGGATACAGATTTTACTTTGTCCTTGTCGATTATCCCAGCCTTTTTCCTAGGTATATCTCTCACTGTCCATTATTAAACTTTAGCTCTGCTTTCGATTATTTTTAAGGTTTTAGTATATTATATAAAGTTTGGCTTTTGATGTGGATGATGTGAGCTTCTTGTGTCTTAAAATCTACTACGAGCATTGCCTGATGTGGTCATCTGCAAGTAGTAGGCACCCAATAACTATTTGTTGAATTTAATTCAATGAAACTGAACAGTATTTGGCCATGTGTATATATCTCATGGTTTACCAAATCTGTTTAGTACTCCATATATATGTATATGTATATTTTAATGACTGTAACATGTAACGAAGTTTATATCATGTGGGTATATATCATTGTAGAAATCATTTTCTAAAGGAGTGAATTCTAAGTTTTAGGAAAAAAATGAAATTTATTTTCAGACTCCCAAAGTAAGAATTAATATGCCATGCTATGAAAATAGTGACTATTTTGAAGTATGCTATTCCCTTTGGGAATATAGAATACTCATTTCTGTTGTTAAAGTATTTGGTTGCTCATTCAAATCATATGGCAATTATACTTCTTCTAAAAATGCCATCATTTGTGTTGTATCCCTTGTATTAAATCTCATTAACCACATGCAGCTGTTATAGAAAGCTGCGCTGTTTCACACTGAGCTATTCCATTAGCTCAGGCTAAATGTTATGGGTTCTAACAATATCCAAGAATAAAGCTGGAAACATACTGCTGGGATACTTCTGTTAGAACATTCTTGGCCTTTTATTTCCAGAAATGAGCTTCCTTTTCTTAACTTTGAAGAATGTGATTATATCCAGGACATCATGGTCAGAAAAATTAGTTTAATTTCAACATAGAGTGCATTACCATTGGAATAATTGGCCTTTTGTTCTTAAATGTATCTGATAATTTATTAATATATATCTTTATAAAATAGAGTGCAACTACTTTTGTGTAAAAATGTTTGTCTTTAAATTTAGTGTTTCCTATCAACACATCAATATATGTATAAATGTTCCATGTTAATGTGTAAAAGAATCGGCAATAAATTATTTTTTCCACTTGTCTCTATACAGTTTTTATTTCAATAAAAATATTAACATTATTATTTGCTGTTTTATTAATGCCTTTTTGTAAATTAATTTTGATTTGCTACCATTAGAAATTTTTAATGGTTTCTTTTAGACATATTCTTAAATGCTGTTTTTCTTTAGTATCAACAAAGTAATGGGAAAAAAAGACTGTACCTGGAAGGGAGAAAACACAGTTAAATGTGAAATGTCATCCCCTTACTTAAAGAGCTCTCAATCTTTTAGGGGTGACACACATGTGTATACATAGTGAAAATATGTAATATTTGTGACGATGAAACACTGAAGATACAGAAATAAAACTCAGAGAATGAGTAACTTGAGAGAAGGGGAAGAAGTGGGAATAATTTTTCTGCCTGTTTTAGGGGAGATTCTGAGAAACTCAAAAGCTATAGTGACACTGCCATCTTCCCAGAATCCTACATGTATTTCTTGAGCATCTACTTGTGGCAGGCACTGGGTATTTGGGATATATCAACGAACAAAACATCTCTGCCTTCGAAGACATTGCATTCCCATTTTTACATCTTGAATGTTCTTAAAAGTCTACTTTATTCTGCCTAAACTCTCTCAGTTCAGGCACTCATCATCTCTAACCTGAACCGTTGCAAGATCTTTCTTATAAATCTGACTTCTTCCTATCTTTTTATTTTATTTTATTTCAGACTATTACGGGGGTACAAATGTTTTGGTTACATAAATTGCTTTTGTACATTTTGAGACAAAGTTATAAGTGTGCCAATCACCCAGATAGTGTGCATTGTACCTGTTAGGTGTGAATTTACTCATCCCTTCTTCCCCCTCCCCCTGTTTGATTTCTGATGAGTTTTATTTTCATATATGCAAATAAGTGTTCCTCAATTAGATCCAATTTAATGGCGAGTACCTATGGTGTTTGTTTTTCCATTCTTGTGATACTTCACTTAGAAGAATGGTCCCCAAATCCATCCAGGTTAATACAAGAGGTATTAGTTCACCATTTTTTTTATGGCTGAGTAATGCTCCGTGATATACCTATACCACATTTTATTAATCCACCCATGTATTGATGAACACTTGGGCTGTTTCCACATCTTTGCAATTGCGAATTGTGCTGCTATAAACATTTGGGTGCAGGTGTATTTTTTATAAAAGGTCCTTTTTTCCTTTGGGTAAATACCCAGTAGTGGGATTTTTGGATCAAATGGTAGGTCTACTTAAAAGTAGAGCTTTCCCCCTTTATTCCAGACTCTCAAGAGTCCTGCCACAGTGATCTTCCACAAATCCAAATTGCTTTCTGGCCTAAAATCACTTACATGCTATTCATTGTCTATACACCTTCGCAACGCATAGACAAATTGTCACTTTTATCAGCTTCCTTGGCTGGTTGCTACCTTCGTAATCTTACACCGTGCTCTGTCAGGAATGCTCCCTACCCATGCTCTGCTGCAAACTTATTTCTCTTTAAGACTCAGCTCATTATCCTCTTGTTGGAGCTTTCCCTGAGTCTCTTTAGCAAGTTTCACTTCCCCTATTGTCCTGCAATCCTTAAAACAGCATGTTATCTGCTATAAATATATAAGCATATATATGTATTTCCTTATTAGGCTTTAAGTTTATTAAGGGTAAAATGGTTCCTCTTTCTCTAGATATCCCTCAAACCTTCCACAAAATAGGCACTTGATAAATATTTGTTGAGTGAAGAAATGGAGGGAGTAGTCTCTTAGAGTCGTGGGGCTAGAAACCAGATTTGAAGGGAATGAGGAATAATAAATGAGCTTGGAGAAAAGAAGAGGCAAAAAAGGGTTAAAATGCCTCTATTAAATTTGTACTTGGAGGAAAGCATAGTGTCATTGGTGTAGAGGCTGATTTGGAGGGAAGGAGCTTGGGCATGAGGGTAGAGTTAGAGAGTCATTGTACTTTGTGCACGGGCCTGCTTTAAGGTGATGGCAAGGCCGGAGGCCAATTGAAGAGTGACCACAGTTCACTATTAAAGATGAATAATTACTTATGGCTAAGGACGGTGGTGAGGAGAAGGTCAGAGCCTAGGAGAAGTCTTCTGGCTTGCTTAGTGTATAGATGATGGTTCCATTGAACAGGGTGGAGGATGTAGAAGGGTAACTGACCTTAGGAGAAAGGCAGTAAGAATAATATTAGATGTAAATTTGAAGTTCATGTGAATACATTTAAAAGAGAAATGACTATTCTTTCTTTCCAGGTTTCATCAATGTGGTAGAAAGAGTAGAATTTTCTTTTTCAGGTTGGGCCAACCTAGTTTGAATTTCCAAACAACCTGTGACTAGCTCTCTGATTTTGGTAAAGCCATCTAAGTTTTTTGTTACTTACTTCTTTCATTGTAAAAACAGGGATTATAATAACAACTCACTAGAGTTGTTGGCAGATCTAATTGAAATATGGAGTGATCAGAGGAGTCATAACTTTGGCTTGCCTTTTTAGAAGAACCAGAAAGATAATCTAGGAAATGCAAATTTGTGAATTATGGATAATAGATACGGGTAAAACTAAATCATGGACAGCACATGGCATGAAAAAACAAGAGAATCAACAAGAAAAACCATTGAACACATTTTAACATTGCTGAACCTTGAAACAAACCAATGAAAACCGTCAAAAATTAGAACCAAATGTTATGAAAAGATTGCAGTTTATCAGTTTGAATTGAAGAGATATGTACATATTTTTACACGTTTATAATTAAATGCCAATTTAAATACATATATTTCAGAACTAATTAATTAATTAATTACTTCATTTGGTTTAAATGTATATTTGATTTGCCAAATGACATTGTTTTCTTTGTCATTGAGGGGAGAAAATAATTTCTTGTTTGCTTATCTGTAGGTTTGTGCTCTTTTTTTTTTTTTTTTTTTTTTGCTGCTGTCACTAATGGCTTTTAGAAGCTCTAGAGGGCAGCAGAGAATGCTTTTGGAACTGAAGTTTGGAAAAGAACAGGGAAGGACACAGGTTCTCTCATAAGAGAGTTCACCATCTTGGCTCCCAACCGACCGTCACTGTCTGTGTGTAACCTTAAATTCACTCCTACTCTCCCTCAAGTTCAAAAGAATGTCATAAAAATAATTATTTCTACCCGTTATGACCATTTGTATAGCATGGAATCTGTTCACACATATCTTGTTCAGAAATTTCACCCAAATAGTTCCTGCTAATTCTATAGGAAGCAGTATAAATTTGCTAAAACAAGCAATTTGTAATAGAAGCAATAGTTTTGTTCAGTAGTATTATAAGCAAACTAAATCGTATCTAGTTTGTGTTAAAAGTTGATGAGCACAAATAAGAAATTACTGTTTATTTAGAAGGATGAAATTGGAAAAACTCTTATTTTGCTTTAATGAAAAAATGCATTTGTGATTCTTCATTACTACTTTTTCTATTACTATATTGTAGGGGAGAAATATAGTGTACATTAACAAAACAATAAGACAAAACAAAAAACTTTACAGAGAATCAAGTCCAGTTCTGGCAAGGAAACACTGGCCTTCAGAAGTCATGTGACTTCTTAGAAGAACTCAGTTTCCTAATCTGTGTAAAAGAAGTGGGTGGAGATGTTATCTAAGGTTAATTACTACTCCAAAATTGCATCATTTCTGTGGTAAAAAATTCAACACATTTGTGCCGTGACCTTGGCCTGGCCCTTTTGACAGTATAATCTAAAGTTTTGACTATAACTTTAACAATTTAGGAACATTGAGTAGATCAACTGAGGGATTTGAAAGGTAATTTTTAAAAAAGGAATAAATCTGAGGCAAACGCATTGTGAAGAGTTTTGACTCTAAGCTAAAATCAACTGACTAGATCCCGATTAATATATGAATTTTAATGTATGTGACTCTATTAAACATGTGCTCTATAATATTTAATTATGTTAGCTAAATTTATATTCTTCAATAAAGAGTTATATTTTTGTTTACATAAAAATAAGGGACGAAATAATGTCTCTATTTCAATTACCACTTTCCAATTCACACAGTAACTGTGGTACAGTCTATTCAAAATAGGGCTTACACAGCAAATCTCACCATCATAATTTTGAATATAAAATGACTTCCTAAAAATTAAAGATAGGAGGTGTCAGTGAGTGCTACATACAGGTTGTATTTGCTTTTATTATTAGTGAAATTTATTCTCTGTTTTGTAAAGTGGTGATCACCGTTGCCTACCAAGCAGTTTTAGATCATCAGGGAGAAAAGAGTCACATAAAAGTAAAGTATTAACTTACAAAACACTTTTAATAAATCTGTAAATACTGTCCCTTTAGTGGTTTTCTGCATCATATGAAAAAAATTCAATATAATTTACACATATCCATGAATATCATATAATCATAAAGTTCTGGCTAACCACAGCACCTACACTGGACATTGTGATTGCATATAGTTATGAACATATTAGTACAAATAACATAACCAAAGAGATTTTGTTTATTTTTTGTAAAAATCATGACAGCGTAAAGCACGAGTGAAACCAGCTACTAATTCCTCTGCTCCCGGGCAACTGGTATTCTAAATGGGCGTGGGCAGGGTAGGCCACGGGGAGTTCGTGTCCTGCAGCCTGAGACAAGGCGAGGGCAGGGCCTGTAAAGTCTCAGGAAATAGGCAGATTTCAAATGGAGGATCTGACAGGAAAGCCTAGTGGCCTGTCCGCAGAATCCAGTAGCTTGGAGAGTTAGAGATAGAAAGGATTTGGGGGTTGAGTGTGTTCGGTGTTCAAAGCCTGCTGGCAGGGTGCCAGTTCATGTGTGCAATGATGTTTTTGGCACCTGTTTAATGATTGTATACCCTGAGTTGTAAGTATAGAGCAGGATAGTAAATAATGGATGGTTGTAATTCCTTGATATACAGTATATTAGTATAACTATTTTTTCCTCCAAAGCACAATATTTTTTAAGTTGTATTTAGAAAACTGCAAGGTTAGTCTCTATCAGCATGGTCTAACAGAAATATAAGGAGAGATAAAAATGTAAGTCATGTGTGACATTAAATTTTTAAATTTAAAAATCGTTAGTAGCCACTCTTCAAAAAGTAGAAAGAAATCAGTGAAATTGATTTTAATAATATATTTTATTTAACCCAGTATAAGCAAAATGTCATTTCAACATGTAATTCATTTAAAATTGTTAGTTAGATATTTTACATTCTTTATTGTATGGCAAGTCTTTTAAATCTGGTGTGTATTTCCAATTCACAGCAGATCTAAATTCAGACCAGCCACATTTCAAGTGCTTGGTGGTCACCTAAAAAACTAGTAGCTATCACGTTGGATAGTGCTGGTGTAGATATACAGGCTGCTAATGGAATATGTCATACAAAACTGATAGTCATCTAGATATTTGATTGTTTAGTTTCTTCCTTGCCAACAAATTGAATCAACCTTGTTATTTATGAAAAGAAAACAAGAAAAGTAGCTGAATAGTTGAAAGTGAAAGTGGTCATTGATAAAGAAAAAAGGTATCTGCATTGCATGCTTATACTTTTTATTTTGATTTATAACATGCAGTTCTGAATACAACATTTCTTTTGAACTCGAACACTCTATGTATTATAACATAGTATAAATGGTGGTAGAAAGAGTCATAAAGGAAAATGAATTCTATGTGAGAGATATCTAGAAAATATTTAAGAGAAAGAATCGGACTTTTTTATATAAGTTTCTAACATTAGCAACTTAATGTTTTTAGATGATAAAGGATCTTACATTTTCACTTGACAATTCTTTTGTAATTTTTTAATGAGAAGCAATTATAAAGCACTAAGCAGTACCTATTATCTTTTGACAAAGTTAAGGTTCTTTATAAAGATCTGGTTCATCATTCAGTTACCACCCATATTATATTTCTTTTTTTTCATTTGTATTCCTGTCAAATTTTCTTCTTTCCCTGTGAACCCAATCTCTTCTTTTTTGCACTTGACAGGAATATCACCAAAGTATTAACTGAAAGAGAATTATGCAAAAGATAACTACCAGAAGATTTTCACATTCATTTACACATGAACAATTTTTACTTGACTTGTACTCAATAAAGTATCCCAGAAGTTTAGGAATCCTTCAGACTTCAGGAGGAGCAAACATCCCTACCACCCTGAACACATGCCATTCTCTGAATTTACCAAAAGTTATTCCTGCTTCATGAATGTTTGGAATTAAAAACTCACTGAGTACATCTCATTGCATTTCTTGATATGTAAAGCCCTTTAGAAAGAGTTCTTTTCAAAATGGGAGTACACTACTACATGTTATAAAACTCCCCTTTAAAATGTATACTTCTTTGAATATTGTGTTGCATTGTAGTTGATAATAAAACTTAACAGGCATGAAGGCATTGGGATAAGTGGTGGTCAGAATCCCTACTGCCCCTCAAGCACACAACTCCCAGGATGGCAAGCAGGGAGCAATACTACTGTCTGTAGTATTGTGTGTCAATGTTGTTTGGAACATTTTTCATGTGTTTAATCCTTGTAGCAATCCACTGAGTAAATACTCTTACTATCACTTCCATTTTACTCATGAGGAAGCTGGAGCACATAAAGTTTGGGGAACTCCCCAGAAGTCAGAGAGTGAGTGGTAGAGCCAGTGTCCATACCCAGGCAGCCAGACTCCAGAGCTCCTCCTTCCGCCCAGAATGCTCCGATGTCTCTCAAATCACAGGAAGCAAGCAGCCGGCAAGTGGTGAATGTCCAGTGGGTGTTTTAACATCAGATAATTAATTGTGTGTCAGGTGACAAGGCTTTAGTCAAGCAAGCTAGCAAGCAGTGTGAAGAAGATACGGCAAATGGTATTGGCCCTAAATCTTACGACAGAGGATTTGGAGGCCAGGGGCATGGGCAGGGGCCAAAGCAGGACTAGGAAGAGGGAACATGTTCACAATAGATGTGGATCACAAGATAGCAATCATAAAGGCTAGAACAGGAGGACCCATAAGATGTCCAACAGAAGTAACAACCTAATACAATTGTGGCCCCTCTATGTATAAAAGGCTTACGTTCTGCCTGAAAACCAGATTGGTCCTAGAGTTTTCAGATTGTGATATTGATTAACACCAATAGCAAACTCTGATGGGCTATAAAAGTAGGGAAAGAATGTCATTTACTGTACGCTTCTGTTAAGGCACCTGCTGAGAGTGCAGGATCCCTGGATGTAGAAGGCATCCTCCACGAAGGTGGTCAAACTCGGTTTTACACTCCCTGCCAGCATGACTAGCATTTAATTTTATTTGTATGGGCTTCTCAGTATGAGAATGTTTTTTGAGTTTTTCTTTTTAAGGCTTATAACAGGGTCTCCCAGAAATTTAAGAGAGATTTTTCTGATTTCTCAATCTAAGGTAGGTCTGCGCTTCCATATTACCTGGGTATAACACTATTGCTATTCTTCTCTCTGCTATAGTTTTAATGACTTGCCCTGTTCTTATCAAATAAACTGTGAAAGAAGTCAGGCTGGGGACTGCATGTCTACTCATCAGCCCCAGTAGCCAATATAGAGTCTGGCCACACATGGGGAATTTAGTATTGTCAGGTGTCCTTCCTTCAAGTACTGGAGAATCAGCTGGGCCAGGAGGAGTGACATTTGTACAATTTGTAAGGCATCTGTGCTTTCTACTTGGTTGTTTGTCCTTTGTGCTGGCTGTAGGCTTATTTGCTGAAACAGACTTCTCTTCATATACGCATGCACATCCATGGCTGATACCACGGTGTGGTTTTTAACACAGTGTCACTGAAGATTTGAAGGAGAGTATCGGAAGGGAATAGCTGCACAGAGTGCAAAACCTCAAGATTAAAAGTTATTATCATGATTCTCAGTCTTCTAAATTTCCCTGGCTATATTCAATCACAGGGAGTCCAGCACCAGCCAAAGGACTCCTCGGCTGGAGTCTCTTCTGTCTTCCCTCTTCACCAAGTCCCAGCACCCCCAAATCTCTCTTGGTCTACCTGGGGGAATTGTGAATTTCCTTATATTAGCGATCTCCAGAAAAAATAACAATTTGTTATAAATTTAAGGCAAAAATATTTAAATCGTTAGCAATTGTTCTTACTATCAGATAGTAAAATATTGTTGATGTATATGAACACATGTCAACATTCAAGGTTATATATGCACTTTCTTCTAAATGGTGCTGTTAAAAGAGGATGTGATTAGCAAAATGTATACATGGTGAGATTATTTTTTAAATAGTTTCAACATATATACTAAATTTGACAACTATCATTAAATTCTATCTTTAGAAGCATAATGATTTTACTAGCTGTTTTTATTCATTTAAATTCACCTAGAATTTCCCCATGAATACCTTCCACTCTCACCACTAGCACACATACATAAGAGCAGGTGTGTGTGTGTATTTGTGTGTGTGTGTGTGTATGTTTTTTAGCAAATTTGAAAGATGTTATTAATCAGATTTAAAACGGTAATTGTGTGTACCTAAAGAAACCTGGATCACACTTAGATACAGAGATCTGAATTTTAAATTCTCGAAAATATAAGAAGACTAAATAGGTTTTCAAAAAAACAAAACCAAAAAAAAAAGCCAAGAAAACTGGGTTTTCCTTTGCTTTTTATTTTTCTTAAACGGAGCTAAAATTAATAACATCTTTATTGTTTACTTGTTTTGGTAACTCCATAAGAATAGACACAGACTTACTGTGCCTCGTCATAGGATTGTAAGAGGAAAGTTGGAAAAAAGATGTCAAAATTTCTTGATTTGGGAATTTCAAATAAGAGAGACAAGGCCAGCCAGGTCTTGAACTCACTAAAGCTGTTCAGGGGCTGGTGTCGAGTGCTAGAACTTGTCAGTGACACCTCTGATGTTCTGTTTCAGCTCAGCACCTGTTATGATGCTGACCCAAAGGCTTCCTCAACTTTGTTGTTATATTTTCCCTCTTTGTTCTAAAGGCATTTTAAATCAGGCATTTAAATTTGTATTGCTCTATATCATAAATCTATAGTTAATGTAGAAAGCAAAGGGCAAAAAGGCAAAATTTCTGCTACTTCCTATCACTTCACTACCTTTAAAGCTATGTGATTGCAATAACTAGTTTACTAACTGATTAGCATTCTAATTAGTACTTTGTATATAAAAATATTTCATTAATCATATTTGGACAAAAACTCTTTCTTTTTATCCAAATCAGAAAAAACCCACAAAATTATGATGACTTTCATTTTAAAACTAAAGAGAGTATTAAGTCATGTCAAAAATTTCATTGCCCATTATCTTCCCCAAAATTTTGAAACATGATGAGCTGAATTTGCCAATTTATTCTTTTACTTTCCTTGGCAATTTTTGCAGATGTTTACTGTAAGAAACGACCACTTTAAATGCAAAGATAAAGCATGTTGCCTCCCCCCACTTCCATTCTCACTTGGTAACTTAGGAATTACACACTGTTTTTATGGGGATCTATATGTTTATCCACCTTCAATGACAAATTTAAGAATCTCCATTCTTAGCTAGTTAGCTCTTCCATGAGATCAATCCTATTTAATTTATTTCAAACAAAATACAGTTTACTGTTGAACAAGGTGGGTTTGAACTGCCTGGGTTCACTTATACGGGCATTTTCTTCTGCCTCTGCTACCCCTGAGACAGCAAGAGCAACCCCTCTTCTTCCTCCTCCTCCTTAGCCTGCTCACTGTGAAGACGACAAGGATGGAGACCTTTATGATGATCCACTTCAACTTAATAAATAGTAAATATATTTTCTCTTTCTTATGATTTTAATGTTTTCTTTTCTCTAGCTTCCTTTATTATAAGAATAGTATATAATTTTATATATATAATGTACAAAATATGTGTTAATTGGTTATTTATGTTATAGGTAAGGATTCCAGTCAACAGTAGGCTATTGAGAAGTCAATAGTTATATGTGAATTTTCAGCCATCGGGGGGTCAGCATCCCTAACTCCTGTATTGTTCAAGGGTCTTTTTATATATATTTGTCATTTTCATAGTATAGGAATATTGGAAAATAAATTAGTGAGCTATATGAAACACTGAATATTTTTTATCATACAAGCTTCATCAAGTCCAAAAAGTAGGAAAGTCCTCTCAATTAATATATTCTGCTACTCGATCCATTTTATGTGAGACCCATAACAAAATTTGCAGATATTTTCTATGAAACAATGAAAATAAAAAATTGTTTAAAATTTTTCAATATGTTGAAAAAAAGGGAAAGAATAGTATCTCCTTGGTTTAGTTTAGGATCGATATTTGCGTAAGTAGAAGAATTGCAATGTAGGAAGTGAGAAGGTGCATGCCATATCTCTGTGGGAGACTTTCTCTGCAGTGTTTACCCAAGATAGGGATCTCTGAGTCATGAGATATACATATTTCTAATTTGACTACCACCAGATTGCACTGGCCTCATTCCCAAGGCACTAGCACTTGCTTACCATTAAGCTTAAAGACAACATTTCAGGATTTTCCCAACTTATTTTCATGGTGTCTGGAAAAAAATGCAATACTACAGAGAATGAATTAGAGGTTAGAAGTCTTTGACTTGATTATGATTTCTTAACTATGTTTAAGAAGGCTTCTGAACAATTCACCACTGATTGAATATTCTGAGCAGTCGAAAGTAGGTCTATAGCCTCAGGGGTAAGGAGAACACTGAAACTCTAAAATTTCTTCTGTAGATTAAGTAAGTAAATAGAAGTACTTGGGGAAAAAAATGACAAAATGACATTCAATAAACTACAGATTTAATCTTATTTTCAATTAGATTTATTTTAAGTATATACCTGTGTAGGAAACATACATTTCTGCTCCTCCAAAAGTAATTTACAATAGAATACTTCAAGTAAAGGAAAAAAAATGTTGAATCTTAGTGAAAATGAAAATTCTCAAAAACTTTATAAGGTATAGACTGTTACGGCAGACTGGAAATAGACCGACACGCACACAGAAATATTGGCAAAAGGTTTATATGCCAGCGGGCTCAGATGGGGATTTTTCGCTCCAAATTCTGAGCATGAGACAGAGCACTGCAGTCTTTTATACGCTCTGCTTAAGGGGGAGGGATACGGTTACAACAGGGTTAACTTTAGTGAGGCAGAGTCCTAAGTTACTTTACAGCCTAGTATACTAATTGCTACAGGTGATTTATGAGGGGAAAGGTCCCAGGGGAGGAGGGGCCTCAGATAAGGAATGCAACGGACAAAGCCAGGTAGTGGAATTTTCCACTTTAGTGGAATTTTCCAATTTTTCACTTCAAGATTGCACACACTGCTTCCTGAAGAATTATTTTGTCTTCTCATAGTTTATCACATATAATTTACATATTTAGTCATAAAGAATGTCTTTTTTCCACTATACAAACATTTATTCATTGAAAATACATTTATGAAATGCCAACTATATAATCTCTGCTGTTCTAGGTACTGGAAATACAAAGGTGAAATAAATAGTGCCTGTTTCTTTTATATATATAAATAAATACACAGAGAGACATAAGCAAGAACAAATAGATAGATGGATAGACAGAAATGTTTATAAAGAGACACATATCTTCACTGGCTTTTACTGAACTCCCAAAACTACAATATAAAGTTACATAACAATGAATTAGTCATGATAAATCCAAAAGTATTGTGAGGAAAAAAGCAAACGCTTTTATTCTACGTGAACGTTAACATTAACATTCTTCTATTCTATTTTTATTCCCCAGATGATTCTGAGGTGGAGGAGTCCACTCGATCATTTCAGGAATCTTCACCAAAAAGAAAATGCACACCCAGCAGAAATTGGTGAATATATATTCAATGATTTCTATAATTGTAATTATACTGGCCCCACAAAATAGGCCCAGCTGACCACCAACATTTGCTGTAATAAAACCAATAAAGAAATTGAATGTCATTTTTCCTTAAACAGCAAGTTAGACATTATTAGAAGTTAAATTATTTGAAGCTCGTAAATTAATCATAACTGAGATTACATAAAGATGATTTCAGTGTATTATTTTAAAATTTGGTATAAATAAAGTTATAGCAATAAGTAATATCTTATAGTAATATTCATGCGAATCATCTCAAAAATCATAGAGGAAAAAGCAAACAGAAAATCTGTTTCCATAAATATAACTCAAAGGCTTTGGAGGATGTAAAAGCCTGGTAAAGTCATAAAAGATCCTAGATAATTACAAATTCAGGTCCGTATGTTACATAAGGAGCAGAAATGCCATCCAGATGGCATCACTGGATGATAATATTTTCCAGAAAATTAATTTCCAAGCAAGTCCGTGATTTCAAGTGTCCAAATTATTTCTTTTTAAGCATTTATATTTCATTTAACCAAAGTATATTAGCATAGTATTGCCTTTTTTTGGATGATTTTCAAATTTATATTTATTTTTATTATTTATGCTTTTTTTATTGTGGCAAAATATGTGTAACATACAATATAACATTTTAACTGCGTTTCAGTGTGCAGTTCTGTAGTGTTAAGTACATTCACATTGTTATGCAACCATTATCTTCACCCATCTCCAGAACTTTTTCCTCTTCCCCATGGAAACTCTGCATGCATTAAACACCAACTCGCCATTCTCTCCTCCTCCCAGCCCCTGGAAATCACCGTTCTATTTTCTGTCTCTGAATTTGACCACTCCAGCACTGCTTTTTTAAATAGGTTACATTATTAATCATTATCTCATTTCCCTGGGCCATTCTTAGGATAATATGAATATAGGCTTCTCCAAGAGCTTTGGAGAATTTGTATACTTCCTCCCTATTCACAGTCTCCGCTGCTATATCTCACTGCTGTCACTTTGCCTGACTCTAATGTCCTCTTTTGTCTCTTGCATGCCTCCTCTAAGATGCAGTGAGATCTAGCAAATCAGCAATTAAGTTTGTTAAGGACTACGTGATAAAGACCAGCCAGCAGACAGTGATTGTAAACTAAATACCTAATTTTACTTCCTTGGGTTCTTTACAACCCACTCTGGGATGGAGCTTTGTGTGGAGATGTGAGGTGAGATACGAGGAGATATTGGTTGACATTCCACCCAGATGCAGGATTGCTGAAGCATGCTGTAACATTCACATAGTAGCCGAATGACAAATATTATTGATTATATTTCCTTCATAAATAAGCTAAATCTTAAATATGAGAGGGGGAAAAAACTAATGAAAAATTTTTAAAAATTGAGAAATAACTAAATAACACTTACCAAGTAACTCAGACACACTCACTGCTTTTTGCTGCTGGGTTACCTTATAGTTTAAATCACTATAGTTTATTTCGATGTTTACAAGATTTTCACTAGGGATAAAAACAGAGTAACATAGTTCATGATTGTCAGCACTACATTTAACTCCCAGCTGACAAAAGTAATATGCATTTTTGGTTTAGATGTTATTAATTGTTGAATTAGGCACAGAATTAGATTCAGTATTGATCACAGTTAGCATGATTGAATAAGGTATTTTTGTCATGTTAGTGTTTAGGAGAAAGAATTATCTTTCTCCACCTCATTCCCGAGAAACTAAAAAAGACATTACATGTAAATATCCACTAAGTAGAATAAAATATTTACAGAAATTTAAAGGTGTTTTTAAGTATAATTCAAACCCTGGTTCTGTCCTTCATTACTTATGTGACCCCCATTGTTTTCCTGAATCTTGGACTCCTCATGAGTAGTCAGAATTTTAGTTAAACTCACAGAGTTGTGGCAAGGAGAAATTAAATAATGTATAGAATCTGGCACAGAAGCCGATGAATATTGAGTGTTCAGTAAATACTAGTTATTTCCTCTATGTCATTAATGTATATTTGGGCAAAGATTCTGATTCCTTTACATCTTCTAGAAATCTTTATATGTGACTGGAGTGGCTAAACATTATTTTAAAATAATAGCTCTCTTAAAAATAAAAAAACATTAAAACTTTTAAAAAATAAAATTATAGCTCTTTGTGGGCTCTTGGAAGCTCTCGCTCTCTGTCTCCAGCCATGTCAATAATATATTCAATTGCTATTAATATTTCTACTTGAATATCTAATGGGTATTTCAAATTTAGCATAGTCCAAGTCAAACTCTTGCTATTTCCCCCAATTTATAATGTACTATAAAATTTCACACCCCATAGCCAATTCATCAGGAAACCCTATTTGCTGGACCTTCAAAATGTGTCTGGGATGCTGCCACCTCTCACCCTATTCAGTGCTACCATCTTTGCCCAACTCTTCATTATTTCGCACCTGAATTTTTGCAATAGCTTTCTCACCAGTCGTTCTGCTTCCAACTTTAATGCACCCCACCTCAACAAATACACACCTTCTGTTCATACAATAACTAAAATATGTGCCTGCAACTTGCCACATCATGTCACTCTTCTTCTCAACCCCCATAGCCCCAACCCACGACTTCCCAGTGTACTGCAAGTAAAACTCCCCCATGGAGCTTTGAGAACCTCTGCATTGGGTCTTTGCCCAAATTTCACCTCCTCAGGAAGGTCTTTCCTGATCATGCCCCACAACCCGGCGAACAACCCTCCCTGGCTCTGGCTTCCCGAGACTGCTTCTCTGCTGCCTTCCCTCCACGGCACTTAGCGCCATTGGACGTGACTAGATATATTTAGGGTCCATCTCCATCCTGGTGGACACAGCACAACAAGACAAGGCTTTTGTCTTGTACACTGAGGTATTCCTAATGCTTTGAATACTCCTCGAATCCTAACACATTGTAAGTGCTCATTATATATTTGTAAAATGGACAAATAAGGGAACAAATTAAAGAGGAAACCAATGGATGAGTGGCTAAATATTCACCTGGGTTATAAGGTGAGGTGGAAACCAACCACCTCATGATTTGCAAATGGTGACAATAATCGTCATTAACAATGGATCCTATTAACGATGTCTTCTAGAATTATATGGTATTCTTTAATATATCTAAGAAACGTGGCTGTAAATCACTCTCCTTGTTTACAGTTTCTGAAACCAATATTCCCAAATATACTTAATTTAAAATACGTCATTAATGTGTTTACTTAATATCCATTGGTTTAACCCTGGGTAACAGGAGAATGTACTATGTTGAAATAGGTAATGGGCGGTATGGTTATATTTACATATGATAAAGCAGTAGTCAAAGTGATGGAAATAATAAAGTTGTCTTGGAAGTACACAAATTTCAATAATATTTCAATCCTTTTAGCCTCTGTTGTGTTCCTAATTTGCATGTACACTGATAACATTGTTTAATTTCCCAAGCACAACATTCATAATCATTTACAAACATTGTCCATCTGTGTTTTTGAGAGAAGATGAATTACTCCTCCACAAAAATATTGTGATATTTACTCAATTTCTCCCAGGCAGCTGATCTGCCCAGTAATTTGGGTCACACCGAATCTGTGCCTTGTGGTGAGAGTGAAATTGTTTAGGATTTAAGTCCAAGAATATTTGTTCATGTCATGAAAGGCATATTATAAAATAAAAACTGAGTTTTTATTGTGTTACAAAACACTAAAGAAACTCCTTCTGATGCTTGAACATGAATGTTGCCTTAAGGGGAATGCATTAGTTTTGTGCAAAGCAAACAATTTTTATTTCAAAATTTAAGTTAAAATGGAACAATTTAAAAAATTCACTTATTTTGCTAATGAAATAGGCTTATATACAGGCACAATTTACCCTTATAATCACCTCCTCACTGCCTATTCAGTCAAGCTAAGCTTCCTATCATTTTGGGGTCCAGCAGCTGTCACCTGGGACTCTGGATTGGCCATTGTGTGGTTTTGATTTCTGCCGCAGAAACACATACATAGGAATTCATGCTTAAGGTACAGTTTGCTTCTTTTTAATCTTACTACTGTTAAGATTTTACATCCACTTTTTTGACAAATTGCATTTGTGTTTTCTTATTGTTTTGTTTTTGTTTTTTGAGGCAGAGTCTTCCTCTGTTGGCCAGGCTGGAGAGCAATGACCTGATCATAGCTCACTGCAGCCTCCAGCTCCTGGGCTTATGGGATTCTTCTATTGTCTGCTTCAGAGCTCTTAAGTAGCTGGGACTACAGGTGTGCACCACCATACCTGGCTAATTTTTTTTCATTTAGCTTTTATAGAGGTGAGGTCTCACTGTGTTGCCCAGGCTGGTCTCCAACTCCTGGCCTCAAGTAATCCTCCCACCTCAGCCTCCCAAAATGCTGGGATTACACACATGAGCTACCACCTCCAGCTTGCATTTGTATTTTCTGATCATCACTCTTTGATTTCTGTCCACAAACCAGTTTCTTAATCATATGTGTGACTTCTAACTGCCTCTATCTAGGATTTGGGCAACCTCTGAGTCTAGCCACCTTTGTTTCATCTCCTTACCTTAATCCCCCTGGTAATAGCCTCCATTATTCACAACCATGTGAGGTCCCTACCTGTCAATTATGTAATGGGATTAATTGGAGATACATTTACAATAATCTGAGTTTTGGGGAAAAAAACCTGAAATTCTTCAGGATCATCTTGTTTTGTACATGGCTTTCTTTTCTGATTCACTACCGTGTCTCCAAAATCATGTCTATATTCTCTGCATATTAAATAACAATGAAATTCAGGAGAGTTTTATCAGCCAAAAGTCATTAAAAGTGCTCTTTTAAGTCATATTTAGATATAACAGGAATGACATTACAAGCAAATCAGTTTCCCACATTAAAATAAAATACAGAGATATCTGTGTTAGAGTCAGAACTATAAACCAAGACATAATTACAAATTTTGTAGCTCTTCTTTTTTTATCTGCTAAGTATTTGAAATCATACCTCCATCAATTCTGTCTTGATGAAAACACTTTTTCTTTCTGATTTGTAAAGATCACTTTACTGTGTAGGCATTTACGTGGGGAAGATATTTTTTTTTTAATTAAATACAAGGCTAAAAGTAGAATCAAAACATACTCTCAAAGTCAGGTACTTGACTGTGCAAATGTAAATCAACTTTAAATTAGTTAATATATTTTTATATTAATAAATATAAGTAGAAATACCAATATACTATATTGTTTCATGTTGTAGGCCTAAAAATATAAATAAAAAGAAAAGAGAAATATTAAGGTTTTCCTCAATTAGAAAACAAAGAGTTCTTTATGAAATTTGATTGGTAATTACTAAGAGGCAGCATGTATAGCAGGAAGAGAACTCATTTAATACTCAGTTAATCAGAGGAATTGGAATCACGTTCCTCTGTGGAAAGTCTTTGGGGATGAGAGTCAAAGGTCTTGGCCACAGCCTCTTTCTGTGCTGCTATCTTTACAGGACAGTTACTTGAAATACAGTGTGCTTCCGTTTCCTCATCTGTAACATCGGAATGATAATTTCTGTTCCATCTACCTCATGCAGTTACTAGAAGACTCAAACTATATAATATACTGTTAAGGAACTTTCATATTTTAAAGCATTCATTGATATTAGGCAGAATTATTATTTTCCCCCGTCGGGGCAGTAAAAGTGTGATCATGAGCAAATTCCTCAAGCAAACATCATTTTCCTTTCACACAATTAAAGTAAGCGGTTGAAAGACATGATGTTATCTAATTTGAAAATTCTGTGCTGTCATTGTTAATTCAATGACAAGCTGTCACCTCCCTTGATTGACAGGAATTTTATTTTCTGAGTCTTTGAGAGTTTTCAGTAAAGGAAATATTCACATTTATTACAAGTAATTTACAAGACTATCGAGATTACCTGATATATTTCTGGCTTTTATTCAACTTCTTGGAAAGGTATTTCAAAGCTGTTTTACTTGGGAAACTGGAATAAGAAATAGTGGCAGGGTATTCCGTTTCCTCGCAAGAAACAGGACAGCTAGAATTATGTGTTCCCACTGTACATAACTCCTTAAGTTCAATGTGGTCTGAAATGAAAATCAGGAGAGGAAATTCAAAGAAGAGGAATATTTCACAATGGGGAAGATAGAGCTTTTTAAAGTTTATAATTTCACTTTCAATGGTAAAAAATTTGGTTCTACCACTGTAGGATGACTATAGTTGACAATAATATATAGCTTCAAATTGCTTAAAGGAGGATATTAAATATTTCCACCACAAAGAAACCATAGATGTTTGATATGGTGGGCAAACTAATTACCCCAATATGATCATCATACATTATATGTATTGAAATATCACTGCATACCTCATGAATATGTACAATAATTATTTGTCAATTAAAAAAATAAAAATAAATTTATAAAGTGGTTTACAAATTCTATCACACTATTAATACTTTCTTAGAAAATGGTGTTTATATATTACTTTAAATAAAGCAAAGCAGGCAGAATGTGGACCATAGGAGTTCTTATCCTGGAATTCATTAAGTCACATCACGGACAGAATCTTTATTAGAAATAAGAAATTCTCTCCAGGAAGTCTCTGGCTCTATTTCCGTAAGATATTAGATATATGAACAGGAAAAAGATGGAAAGTTGTTTGTGTGATCTTGTGTCACCTTGAGAAAAATTTTCAAACATAATCCTGAAAGCCAACTCCGGTTTAAATTAAACTAACCTTTAGACTTGTCACAACATATAATGCTGTGAAATATGCGGCTGGGTGTCTAAAATCTCTTATTTCTATGGATCCAGTAACTTCTAAATCAGCCACTGAGGTCCTCTGTCTCTGTCCTCTCTTGACTCCATTAGAGCAGCTGGGCTGTCCACGCAATGCTCAAATGCACCCTGGGAAAAGCCCCTTCTGGGTGTTCCTTGTCCCCAGCTTCTCTTTGGAGCACCTCCTAGTGCCCATCTGCTCCTCCTCACTCCTGGTAGATACTCAGGTTCTTGTTTTCCCTTTGCTGTTGAAACGAAAACCCTTTGTTCTTGTGAGCCCATCGTTCACCAAGACCCCCTGATTATGACCAACTTTGGGTTTGTTTTTCAGACTCTAACTTTGATACTTCTTTAGAGCATAACTTTTCCATGTATCCACTAGTCTTTTAAGGCTCCTGTGAACGACCACCACTCTTTCCCTGCACTAACATTCTCTCACACACTCTCTTACACACATGTTCACACACTGCCATGCACACATTCTCATACACCACATACTCACATACATGTATCCTCCCCCCCACACACACACTCCTCACACACTCACATACTCTCACACACACCCGTATACACCCACACAGTCACATACGCATACACACTCACACTCAGGTACACATACTGTCACACACCCACACTCCCATAGACATATGCTCACTCACATACTCACACACGCACATACTCTCACACACACCCGTATACACCCAGTCACATACGCATACACACTCACACTCAGGTACACATACTGTCACACACCCACACTCCCATAGACATATGCTCACACACATACTCACACACACCCACACATGCTCTCACACACACTTTCTAGACCCACACACTCAGATACACATACTCTCACACACACACTCCCAGCCACACTCACATACACATACTCACACACATACTCTCACATGCTCATACCTCCTGTACTCCCACATATATTCATATACACATTTGCTCACACACTCACACACTCTCACATACTCCCCCGCACACACACACATACTCACACACACCCATACACTCACATACACAGTCTCACACACACTCCTCTGACCCATTATCCCACAATGGTTGAACTGCCTGATTTGTTTCCCTAAGCTCTCCCTCCAGCCTTCATCAGGGATAGGAAATCAGAAGAAATCTGGCAACATAATTCCCACTCTATTGGTTAGTAATATGTCTTTTGCACATTCAACTTGTGGACTATAAGACAATATAAGATCCTTTCGACTCATATTCATATCATGAAATATTTTACAACCATTGAAAAGAACCATTTAAATCAATTCCATTGTTCTGGAAATATTTCCACAGTGGGTTAGAAAAGCAAGTTTCATAAAAGAGTACATACTAGGATTCTGTTTTAATAAAGCAATCAATGATTTAAAGTCATAAATATCAAGCTATATATGTGGAGAAAGTTATGGTAGAATATACTACAGTGTTTACATTGATTAGAGGTTAAGATAAGAGGTATGTAAGGAAAAAAAAAGCTGTTTAAGAAAAAGCTGTCCACAATAAATACAGCACATGTGATTATGATTCCATTTATGGAAAAAATTTTACATATAACATATGTATAATAAAATGAATGAATGAAAGGATGATTCCTGAACAGCAGGAGTAATTCTCAGAGTGATACAACTTCTACTGATTTTTTTACATGGTTTCTTTTTTATTCTGTAATGTTTGAACTATTCACAACAGACACATTTTATTTATGTGTTAAGAAAAAACAGCAAGGCTATTGTGATTATAAAAAAATACAAAATTCTAAAAACAATATAAAGATTTAAAAGTAAAAATAGCAACTTTCTTGCCATTACTTTGTCACTGTATATCTTTAATCCAGATGTGTCTTAAAATCAGAGGGTTTTTGTTTTTGTTTCTTTGTTTTTACTGTATGTTTATATAAGCTACTGTTTAAGAACATTAAAAAAAACCCTCTCTCTTATACTCCATATTCTGTTTCATTTCTGAGGTATCATAGTATGATTTAATATCCTGAATTACATTGAGCAATGTTAATATATATCCTAAAAATAAAAGAAGTAAATAAAACCACTTACCAAGTATAGGGGAAACACAATTGAAATGTTTTTGTAGATCGCATTCTATCCCACGTCCTTAAAAACAATAACAAATAGAGACTTTATACTTTATAAAATAAGTGACCTCATGACAAAAATACATTTCTTACCTCCATCCATCCATTCATCCATCTCACATCCATACATATGGACATTTATTCTTTTGTAAGAAAAAGTATGAATGCATGTTAGTATTCAGTGAAAATATATGTTAGGAGGAAGAATAATGTTTTTATTTATTTCTATATTTATTTCCATCTGTCTATATCATTCTAAAATCTTTAAGTGCCAATAGTAATTTTAAAATGTTGTTAGTTTTCAAATTTTAAGTTACTTTCACAGTTATCATCTCATTTGATCTTCCTCACAATCCTGTGATTGGAGAGTTTTCATTTTACAAATGAAGAAACTAAGCCTTGGTACATTTTTTGTATTTTTCATCCTTCTCCCTCTATCAACTGATGTAAATAGAATCCCTTTGAGTGTGTGGGTATACATATGGGCAGCCTTTCTAAAAATAGGATGGGAACAGATTGCCAGGAGTTAACTACTCTCCCAACAAAATGGGTACCAGGCAGGATTGTCACAAGAAATTTGGAAATAATAGAGACAAAGTGTAGTTTAAAGTGATGGGGAAGTCAGAGGTCTTCCAGCATTCCCGTGAGCCAGAAGCACTGAGTGAGTCCCACATCAGTATTTATTGGTACAGCAAGCAGCTGTCCTTGATCATAGAGTTATGTGTACATATCATTTGTTTAGGTTTCAAGGCTCCCCAAAGGTTTTAAGAGATCCCTTACCTAATTTTATCTATGAGATTAAACAGTTACAAAATTTTTTCAAGATAAACATTCAAGTTCTAAGTTAAAGATAGACCTAGTTGAGTATACAAGTTAAAGATAAAAATACATAAAATAGGAACAGATAACTTACATACTTTTCTAATCTATTTTTTATATACTGAGACTTGAGGTCAGGAGTGAAACAGGAATAGCCTTGTCATTTATGATAGTTTTAGCTGCAGGTTGTCTATTGGGCTGACATCCCTCAATCAGTCTCTTAACCTTGGGCCCCATGCCAAGCTCTGCCTTGCACAAGCTCCAGGTACTGTCTTGTAGGCCTTGAGATCAGTGCCACCTTGAAGTTGTCCCTGATTGGTGTAATGCCCCCCTTAATGTTAAGTAGCTTCTGATTTGTGAACTAACAAGCCCACAGATTTATTCAAGGCAAAGTCCTGTAAAATTCCTGAAACTTTCCATATCTCTTAACCCTATTTCCCAACAACAGATAAGTAGCAATATTTGCTAAGCACCTACTGTGGACCTAGAGACAAGTAGTAAAATCAATATGTATCAGGGTTTAATCCTAGGGTTGATTCTAAAGCCTTAGTCATTTAGCCTTAATACAATATTTGTCTATTGCTAACCTCAGAAACCCATGTGGTTTCCTGAGGTTAGCCACAACATTTAGTAACAATCCTGAAAATAACCAAAAGAGATTGTCCACTTACAATTTGTGGAAATTTGTGGGATGCTAGGCTAACTATAGGGTGTCCCAAAAGGCTCCATACAAAGAAAAAATTTTGTAATGAATATTTCATAAATAAAGGTACATTTAGCTATGATTTCCCATTTTTCCCTAGGTATGGTGACTTTTGGGACACCCTGTATAAGGAAGTGTTCTTTGTGAGAAAACTGAAAGAAGCAGAAATAGAAAAAAAAATCTACCTTCAAAATTCAGTTAGGGAAAAACCTCATTTTTCCAAATTGTGCCTTACTTATGGCGATAATATTTCTTCCATTATAAAAAACAATGAAATTTTGGAAACAACCCATATTGGAAAAGCTGATTTTAGAGATTGTTTCTACAGAGTGTTAGTGGAGTTACCTTAGTGAAAGGACAGCATTGCTAGAAAATCATCTAACACAAAAACATTGCTACACACAACAATGTGCTGGCCCCATTGTTTGCTTCTTTGCACAACCACCTGGTGGTTAACTTGTTTTTTTAAGAGCTTGTTTTGCAGAACTGGAAAAGTACTGAACAAGCAGGAAAGAGTATGTAGCCCTCTCAGCACCTGCCAAACCAAATTCTGAGAAACCAGATCAAGGAGCCATAAAAAAGCAGCCTAACAGAAAATGGCCACCTTCTATTATCATTTCACAACAGCAACTGCTCTACTCTCTATAACCACAGTAAAATTCCAAGCCACTCATTCTCAGGGCTGGCATTCTTCTTCCATTCATGCTGTGCCCTTTCCTCCCTTGGAAAGTAAAACGAAGTCCTTGTTTTAAGCCTGTTTTTGTCTTTGAGTCAAGAACTCTTTCCTACCATGCAGTAGGATCACCCCTAACACTTAGCTAATTAATTTAATGTTTGTAAGTCTCAGTTTCCTCATATATAAATAGACTTAGAGAGATATATGAGCATCTAACTAAATAAGATCATATTCCTGAAAACTTTTGATATATCCTAAAGTTCATGCAAATGTCATGCTTTGTGTTTTATATAGCATCTTGGCTTGTTTCTGGTCCATATTAATTATTCATTTTGTGTTTTGTAATAAATAATAATTTTTAAAATTTTAAACAGTATTCTGCATCAATAAGTTCAGACTTGTTTCCAGTAACTTTGCCAATGTAATTGGAAATGACAAATCAGAGCCAGAGTTTTACAGAATGTTTTATAGAATGTCAGTGTTTGAAGGGGCCAGAGATCAATAATCTGGATTCTAAAAGAAGGAAGTGATGATTCTGGAAATCTCTGAGCAATAGTTTGATAGGTATGTAGTGTTGTTACAAGATGTAAAAAGAAAATCAAATCACAGCTTCGGGAATCTATGAAGAGCTGGCCCCACAGATCATTCATTAAGGAAATTTCTTGCTAATCTCCCATTATGGAGGACATGCAAATTGTACGTACATCTAGCACCTAAAACTCAAGCCTATCCAATTCCACACTAATAACATTTATACAGACTATATTCTATATTCTGTGCCATGCACTTTTCAAACCACTCACATATCCTCTTTATCTTTACAACAACTCTATAAGGTAAGAATAGTATTCTCTTCCCACCATCTGCCCCCCCACTTCTTCCGGCAGGTGAGAGAGGTTATGAGAACTATGCAGCTGAGCTGTGCTGAGCAGCCTGGGGCAGATCCAGCTCTTATCCCTGCTGCCCTATTTCACCCTTGAATGTTTGCCTCATACCCATGGTTCTAGAAATGTTTTAAATTGTATGCAAAGGAGTCCTGAAGTCTCTTTTACAGTCACAAAGAATTCAGGATTTTTTTTAGGATAGGTAAGACATATACATAATCTAATTTTTCTTTCAAAAACTGAGAAAATCTTGATGTGCCATTTTAAACATTTGAGATCATCTAATTTCAGTCTTTGGGAATAAGAATTGGGGACCTACCCTGATAACACAATTTTTTTTTCCAGAAATCTCTGCTATGATTTCATGATTTAAAATTTGTCTGTTGAGGTTGTATTTGGCAAATGGATGATTTTCCAGCATAGAATTTTATAAGAATGGAAAACAATTTAATGATATGTTCATATTATATGTTTCAAATTAAGTAAATATAATTAAATAAGGGGAAAGTTATCATTATTTACCAGGAAGCAGGAAAGGTAAACATCCACATTGCTTTTTTATGTGTCGAGCTTTACATTCCTTCAAGCAACCGAAAGTGCTGTAGTTGCTAAAATTCTGCAACTTGATGTTAGGATTGCATTCTCCCCAAGGATATTCTTGATGAACTGTCTTAAGATAAAATAAACACCCAGTTCAGGAAATTTATCCAAGTCAAACACCCATTTTCCAGCGCAAAGGCTGATACACATTTTTACTTTTCTCTCAGAGCTTCTTGATTTTTTTAAATTAACTACATTTGCCTGTTTTGCCTCCTCTATTAATCTGAAAGTCCCCAAAGGTAAGTGTTAATTAATATAATAGTGGTCTTTTAACATATATTTCAAATGCTAAACAAGAGAGACGGATTATTCTAAAAATTAACTCACATAAGGAAAAAAGTCATTTATGCGAATGTCATGTTGGGATATTCATCAGCCCATCAACAAAACAGAAACCAAAATCACAAAGAAAAAAGAAAGATTCTTTCCTGAGCACCTACTGTGTGCCAGGCAACAATGGCAAGTGCTTTCTCTTTTTTTTTTTGAGACAGAGTTTCACTCTGTTGCCTGGGCTAGAGTGCCATGGTGTCAGCCTAGCTCACAGCAACCTCAAACTCCTGGGCTCAAACGGTCCTCCCGCCTCGGCCTCCAAAGTAGCTGGGGCTACAGTCATATGCCACCATGCCTGGCTAATTTGATATATATATATATATATTTTAGTTGTCCAGCTAATTTCTTTCTATTTTTAGTAGATATGGGGTCTCCCTCTTGCTCAGACTGGTCTTGAACTACTGAACTCAAACAATCCACCTACCTCGCCCTCCCAGAGTGCTAGGATTACAGGCGTGAGCCACCGCGCCCAGCCTGGTAAGTGCTTTCTTTATGGTACTTGACATAAACTTCATTACCATGAAGGGGAAATATCACCTCTGCCCCAGTTATGCAGAAAGGAGATGCAAATTCAGGAAACTAATTAAGAAAATTACTGAGCAAGTAGTTGGCAAATGGAAACCTGTCAGAACAGCCTGACTCTAAGATTCCAGCTATTTCTACTTTAATTGTCTCCTTCCCAGATAGTCCCACTGAGAAAACATAGCTCAGCAACTTAGGTGTCTCCTTATACTCAATGACTCTTTCCATTTCTAATGACATTTAGAGTCGCCTTGGATTTGATAGGCTTTCCAGCTTTCACTTACATTGTATACGTGAATTCACTGTGCCTCCATATAAATAAAAATAATCTCAAATGAAATTTTGGAATTTTCAGTGATGTTCTAAAGACATGGAAGAAAGGGGTTTCCAGTGAAAAGTCTTATTATGTATTTAATGCATTCACTATCCCATCTAATTCCCAAGATTCCACATCTTTCAAGCATTTACCTTCGCTTGGCGGATGGTTACTCGTGCGTGCATTCCGGCAGGTGTTGACAAACCTAAACCATCAAGCTGTGGCTCCTTCTTTGGCGAATGGATAACAAAGATGATCCCAGCATCAGGAAAACCAAGAGCTGGGCTGTCAGTGAATTCCTCCTGAAATAAAAGTATATTTCCCCCCACATTGCAAATTGACTATATCAGTTCGACACAAGTTTAGGATTGAGTTTTATCATCTCGTGATAGCATCTGACATCCAAAATCAATATTTTATGTTAGGATTTAATCTCTTTTTATATAAGAACTTTGAAATGAAACAACCAGACACACCTTTAATGGCCAAATTACAGCTCAAGGCCTTTACAGTTTTCCATGGATAATTTTTAACCTCACATACATGACGTTAGTATGTAAGATGACTGTTAATGATCTTATTTCCTCTGGCCCTCTCTTCACCTAGTGACCTTTTAGTTGCTGACTTCTTGGCTGTTCTCTTTAATGCATTTGTTTTAGAAAATCATTTGGTCTTCTCTTTGCAATTAAAATCACTGGTCTTATTTAAAATTCAAATTCATTTTCTCATATAAGTGAAGATTTGCACTCTTTTTATACAAATCTTGTGTCAGATAAAGACATTTAAGACTAAACTTCTGGTGACCTTGTCGTTAATTGTAATTTCAGGCTATAAGGAGAAGGGATAGAGTTAAGACTATAATGATTTCTCTGTCAATGTGTCAACTGCATGTGTAATTACATTTAATAAACATGCTTAATATTCTATTTGTAACTCAGAACTCTGTTTCTCCTGGGCCTGTTATAACCCTCTAAGAAACACTTAACTGGCCAGACTGGAGAAATAACTCAGTGCCATTTACTTATGCAACATTGCATTGAATTTTTTTTTTTTTATTTCAGCATATTATGGGGGTACAGATGTTTAGGTTACGTATGTTGCCCTTGCCCCGCCTCCCAAGTCAGAGTTTCAAATATGTCTATCCTTCTGGTGGTGTGCATTGTACTCTTTGTGTATGTATATACCCGTCCCCTCTTCCACCTCCCCCCTCCTCCTTGCCCAACATCCAATAGATGTTATTCTATAAGTGCATATGTGCACTTATGTGTTGATCTGCATTGAATTTTTAGATTTTAATTGCACTCTAAAAATATTTGGAAAATTCTAGTTTATAAAATTTATAATTTAATATTCAAACTGACCATATAACTAATATTTGAATGACTTTAATATATTAATTAAATTTATACACAAGTATGCATAGATACGTGCATTGGAGTGTGCAATGTTGTGTTTGGACATAAAAAATATGTATCTTGAATGTGAATACAGGAGGAAACTATGAAAAGTATGTTAAAAATTCTTTAAAAGTAGCCAATGGCCTCATTCACTTGGATTGGGAGGTGAGGTAGTTTTGTAGGATTTAGGAACACCAGGTTTATTTCCTATCTTTGGCATTAATTATGTGATTTTGAATATTTAATCCATTAACATTTCAGGATCCTCATTTATAAAACCACAGTAATGGAATAGAATGCCTCTAAATGTGTAATTCTAGAAGTGGTTATGCAAGACAGAAGATGAAAGCTATACCAGGTACCCTTGAAGATAACATCACTGGATTTCTTAGGTGTCTGCACATCTGCCTCCTAGGCCTAAACACTTAGAACTTCTGAGGCCCATAACAACTTTCCAAAAGCTAGGCTTTGACAAAGTCTGTTTACATGATATTCTTTACATAGCAATTACTTTTTTCATCACCTTTCCAGGTATAGATTCTAAGATTCGTAAAATATGTTTGTATAGTTGCTTTCTAAAGCATATTGTCTTATTTACATGAAAATATTTCTGGAATTATTTTTAAATACATAGAATTATCTTAAAATAACTATATATATTGCAATTTAGAAATCTCTGGGTTTCCTTATTTTGTGGCCTGAATATTTCCTGGAGTTACAATAATGGAAGTCAGTAGACTAGCTAAAAATTTCCAGGTTATGATTCAAAATTTTGCCTATTTTATCTCTAACTCAGTATTTATATAGAATCCTTGAGACTGTAACCTAAATTAACAATGAACTAATATGAACTTGAAGGAACTATTTGACAAGGCAAAATATTCTGATCAAACTCCTTGTCGTTTTTGTTTGTTTTGAACTTGGGTAGGTTGCAAAAAATTCAATACCTGATTGATGTTGAAGAGCAAGTTCAAGCCTCTTCCAGAGACACTCACTTTTTTCTTTGCTTGGATAGTTTCACCATTAAAAATAAAACAATTTCCATATTCAGTGAAGACATGTGCAAAATCCTCCAATATAAAAATGAACCAAATAAAACACAATCAATTGGGTATTTTTGTTACTTCTAAAGTTTAATTACTATAACTTATTTTTAAAATCATAGATGTCTGAACAAGAATGCAGAAATATCAGAACGAATAAACAGTCTGATGATATATGTGTGCATATGATGATAGTTTTCTTTTTTTTGTAATATGCAACAGCCAATTTGGGTGTGATTATTTAGTTTGTTTTTGTTTTTGAGACAGGATCTCGCTCTGAAACCCAGGCTAGAGTGCATTGGTGTCATCATAGCTCACTGCAACCTCAAACTCCTGGGCTCAAGTGATCCTCCTGCCTCAGCCTCCCGAGTAACTGGGACTACAGGTGTGCACCACCATGCCTGGCTAATTTTAAAATATTTTGTGTAGATATGGGAGTCTCATTATATTGATCAGGCTGGTCTTAAACTTCTGTCCTCAAGCAATCCTCCCACTTTGGCCTCCCAAAATGCTAGGTTTGTAAACCTGAGCCAGCATGCCCAGTTGTGATTATTTAAATGAGACATTTTTGTATATAATTAAGCATGTCATGTTTTTATACATTTAAAACATTATTTGATAAAATTTAACATCCCTTTATGATAAAAAGTCTCAAAAAGCTAGGCATGGAAGGAGCATACCTCACATAATAAAGACATTAACATCCCTTTATGATAAAAAGTCTCAAAAAGCTAGGCATAGAAGGAGCATACCTCACATAATAAAGGCAATAAATGACAAACCCACAGCTAACATCATACTGAACAGGGAAAAACTGAAAGCCTTTCCCCTAAGAACTAGAACAAAACAAGGATGCTCACTTTTATCACTCCTATTCAACATAGTACTGATGGTCCTATTCAGAGCAATCAGGCAAAAGAAAGAACTAAGAGGAATTTAAATTGGAAAAGAAGTCAAATTGTTCCTCTTTGCAGATAATATGATTTTATATCTAGAAATACCTGAAGACTCCACCAAAAAACTCTTAGATCTGATAAGTAAATTCAGTAAAGTTGCATGATGCAAAATCAACATGCAAAAATCAGTAGCATTTCTATATCCTAATAATGAACTAGGTGAGAAAGAAATCAAGAAAGCTATCTCATTTATAATAGCTACCAAAAATATAATAAAATACCTAGGAATACATTTCGCAAAGGAGATGAAAGACCTCTGGAAGGAAAAATACAAAACTGATGAAAGAAATTGAAGGGGACACAAACGAATGGAAAGACATCCCTTGCTTATGAATTGAAAGAATTAACAAATTAACATCATTAAAATGACCATACTGCCTAAAGCAATTTACAGATTGAGTGCAATCGCTATCAAAATACCAACATCAATTTTCATGAAAATAGAAAATCAATCCTAAAATTTGTTTGAAATAACGACAACAAAAAAGAGCCTGAATAGCCAAAGGAATCTTGAGCAAAACGAACAAAGCTAGAGGCATCATGCCATCTGACTTCAAAATATTTTACAAGGCTATAGTAACCAAAACATCATGGTATGGTACAAAAACGGACACATAGACCAATGCAACAGAATAGAGGCCCCAGAAAAATCCGTGTATGTATAGAGAACTGATTTTTGACAAAGGCATCAACAACATACACTAGGGAAAGAACACTCTCTTCAATAAATGCTGCTGGGAAATTGAATATTTATATGCAGAAAAATGAAACTGGACCCCTGTCTCTTACCATATACAAAAATCAACTCAAGATGTATTAAAGACTTAAATGTAAGACTTGAAACTATAAAACTATTAAAAGAAAACACAGGGAAAATAGTTCAGAGCATTGGTCTGGGCAAAGATTTTATGGTTAAGGGCTCAAAAGTATAGGCAACAAAGACAAAAATAAATAATTAGGACTATTTTAAACTAAAAAGTTTTGTAATAGCAATGGAAACAATCATCAGAGTGAAGAGACCACCTGGTGAATGGGATAAAATATTTGCAAACTATTCATCCAAGAAAGGACTAATATCCAGAATATAGAAGAAACTCAAATAACTTAACAGTAAAAACACAAATATTCACATTAATAAGTGGGTGAAGGACATGGATAGACATTTTTCAAAAAAAAAGACATACAAATGGTCAAAGATATATGAAAAGATGCTTGACATCACTAATCATCAGGGAAATGCAAATCGAAATCACAATGAGATATTTCACCCCAGTAAGAATGGCTATCATTAAAAAGACCAAAAAAAAAATATATATATATCACATGCTGGGAAGGATGTAGAGAAAAGGGAACTCATACACTGTTGGTGGGAATGAAATTACTACAGCCACTATGGAAAATAGCATGGCGATTTCTCAAAATACTAAAAATAGAACACCATATGATCTTGTAATCCCCTACTGGGTATTTTTTCAAAAAACAGAGGAAATTACTATATCAAAAGATTACCTACACTCGTATGTTTATTGCAGCAATATTCAAAGTAGGAAAGATATGGAATCAACCTAAACGTCTATCAACAGATGAAGAATAAAGAAAATGTGGTATAGATACACAATGGAATACTATTTGGCCATAAAAACAGAATAAAATCATGTCATTTGCAGCAACATGAGTAGAACTGGAAGTCATTATGTTACATGAAATAAGCCAGGCACAGAAAGACAAATATCTCATGTTTTTATTCAAATGTGGGAGTTCAAAAATGTGATCTCATGGTCATGGAGTAGAATGATAGATATCAGGGCCTGTGAAGTTCATATGAGTGGCAGGAGGAAATGCAGAGAAGTTGGCAAATGTGTATAAACATACAATTGTACAGAAGAAATAAGTTCTAATGTTCTGTAACAGACTAGGGTGACTGTAGTCAGTAACAATATATTGTATATTTCAAAGTTGCTGGAAGAGAGGACTTGAAATGTACTCAACACATAGAAATGATAAATGCTCAAGGTCATGGATACCCCAAATACCCTGACTTTATCATTACACATTCTATACATGCAAAATAACATCACATGTGCCTCATAAATATGTAAAATATTATGTATCAATAAAATATTGCTTGTTTTATGTTTCACTAAATATTCATGGAAACAGATGTTGTTGTTTGTGGAGAGCTATTTCGGAGTCCTTGCTTTGAGGAACCGCCCCTCCTCCATCCCGTGTGGTCAGGATCGGGCTCCTCTGCCCCTCCTTCTCCAACCACTGCAGAGGTACACAGGTGGCACAAGCTGGGCCAGTCTTCATACCCAACCCTCTTGCGTCAGTGATTGGTTTAGGAATTGATATGTGTCATGAGTTGTAGAACTAATCAACATCTTCTGTGGGATTGGTAAGTGAAAAATGGAGTGCTAAACTAGTATGATGAAAGTCTAGGGTTGCTAACAGCCGTCTTGGCTCTGTGCGGGGAGAACTCAAACAGAAAGAAGCCAACCAGAGTTACAAGATGGAAAAGGACAGATTCTTAATGACAGTCTTGGAATGCTTTGGTTCAGCATTTTCTGAAGCCAGCCCTACTCTTAGAGTTCCCAGTTAATTAAACTAATTCATTCCTTCTACTCTTCAGCTTACTATTACAGAATTGAATTTCTGTAATATGGAACTGAAAAGGTCATCGCTAATGCAAAATTTTGAAGTGATATGTTGAATATGTTGGTAGATAAAAACAGCATTAGAAGAGCTCCATTTCTAAATGAAGAGTTTAGACCCAAACTTTATCTCTGTCAAGTGTCATTCAGGCATTTCTTTTCTTTTTATTGTGTGCTAAAGGAATCTATCAAAAGAATAAGCAATTGTATCCCAGAACCAGAAATTTGTGAAGATGACTTACACTCATCATAACAACACAGGCTATAGAATTGCTGATACAGGAAATATGGGATCAAATTGCTTTCACATCTCTTTATTAATAGATTCCAGATATACCCAGCATTATATTAAATGTAGATTATATACATAAATAATGAAAACAGAATTTTATGTATTACGAGTGAATATATACTATATTTGTTACATGTAATTTTCACAGTTAAATGCTGGGGTCCTCTTTTTTTCTATAGCTTCTAATGCAATATCACAAGCATAAAAACAGATGGCTCCTTAATGATGATAAAAATGCTATCTTGGAATAGGCTGTTGATGAATGGAAAGCATTAAAATATCCTCTTATGTTGATTTTTTTGAAGATTATGATATAAGAAAGGCAACCAAAGATTTTTATTTCCTATTTTTTCTTATCTAACTTTTTGAAAGAGGAAATTTGTCTCATGTACATTCCATACCCCTGATATTGCAAGGCTGAGCTAGTGAAATACAATCTTTGAGAAAATTTAGATTGATTCTCCATAGGAGTAAACTTTATCTCAAGGCTATATTTGAAGAAATATCAAATCGTTACCTTTGGACCACATGGGATTCCAAAAAAGTCACAGTCCAATAAAGTGTTACTGTTGAGATAAAACCCATTGTTTCTGATAAATTCTGCAATGCTGAAGTTTTGGTGACTTTTAACGAAATCAACAGCCTCTTTAGAGTCAGCGGAATTGGCATTGATTTCCTGACGATGGAGGACTTTGGACACAACATGCCATAAGAAATAAATAAGACTGAATTTGGCTACAGCATCTGTTTGGAACCTATTAGTAGGAATGAAGGCAATAGTTAGAATAATAAAAACTTACAATTATCTACAAGACAGAGACCACACATCTGGATGCTATCAGCTTCTTCTTATCTCCTGCACTCTCTCTCATGTACATTCAAGCAAAATTGGTTCCTAAGAGGTCTTTGACATATTGTGCAATTTATCTTATGTTTGTATATATAGTTTCATTTACCTGGAATACTTCCCAGATCTTGGTCTGGGTAACTCCTAATGGATCTTCAAGACCCAACTTAAAGGAAGAGGTGTGAATGCGTAGTTGTTAAAGACATGCATTTAAAAGCCAGATTTCCTGTGAGTGGCTTTGTTTTGCGTCTGCTTAGCTAAGCTGGAACTGTATTTCCTGGCTGTCTAATCCTTGTGTGTATCTGGTTATACTCTGAAGTTGACTGTAGCACGGAAGCTGACACAGTTTACCCACATTGCAGTTCATCGTCTCACTTGGCTTGCTGATTAGGGCAGCAGTCAAGACCACAGCTCCTCCAGCTCCTGTCTGAGCTCCTTAGCCTTTAGCTTCTTCAAATCCTGGGTTAGTGAGATGGCAACCGGTGAAGGTGCCAACTATCCTGCAGGTCACCTGCGCCATCGGGATTGGAGGTAGTGATAAAGAGGCAGACATTTCCAGCTTGTATTCATTTCCCCAACTTCACGTTCATTTTCCTTTCTGCTGCTGGCCCTGCTGACTTGAATCCCAGCACCAGGAACAGAGGCAATAGACTTGCAAAGATTGCGTAAGCAGCTCCTGTTATTGAGCGGGGCCTGATCTCTATAATTCCCCTTTATCTCTGCCACTCATGGTGATTCTGTTTCCAGTCAAGCCTAATTGTTACACCCACTTAACGGTGTGACAGCAAATTTCTGCATCTCCCTGGGACTTAGTTTCCTTACTTGTAAAATCGGTGTATGTTAATATAACCTACCTCAAAATGTTATTTTGATGATTACATTAATTATATTTTCCTAAAGCATTTAGAAAGGTGCCTGGAATGTAGTGAGGGTTAGATAAGTATTCATTAAATAAATGCCTCATTAGTGTCAAAGCATTTTCTGGCAGTCAAAGCAGAAGTGATCTATTTAATCCAACCACTGTATTACTTTCTAATCCTTCATTTCTTCTTTTGCTGAGCAATGTCTGCTTTGCATTATGCATGGTTCTTTATTTTGCATATCTTACATTCCTTTCAAAACATGATCAGTACTTTCATATTTTGGATATTATAAATTTTGAAAATGAAAAAATGTTCTCTCTTCATATTGGCTGCTAGAAAGCATAGAACAGAATGTATAGCCCACGCTTGGAGGTTGTATGGGGTACGTGGTCTGTGTCTCTTGCCTGGACCTCCTTGATGTTCCAGATTTTATTTTCACTTTATATTATATAAGTTTTACCTATATATATAAAAATATTTACTTATTTATATATATTTTATATATCATAGATAATAAATATATACATAATTTTTCTTTCAGATACAGGCCATATTAAATCCTTTCTCAGTCAAGATAGGGTATACACAAAACAAAAGATGGAGAAAAAAACCCAAACCAATGTGATGTATACTTTAAGAGATGAGAAACTGTTTTCATGATCAGCATCTGATATAACACCTTACTTTACCAGCTCTGGGCCTCACAAGGCCAGCCCAGGTTGTAATACCCTGTAAATATCCTCTTTTGACTTCCCCATTCTGTGACACTATTAAACTTTCGTCATGGTGATATTCTACCTAACTACAGTGGATCTAATGACCTTGCTTTTCTTGGTCAAAAATATTTCTGGGATCTTTTGCGGCAGTAACAGTTTGCGTTAACAACAGATTTGTGGGAGAAGCACAGTGTTAACCCTCTGTTGAGGGATGGACTTCCAAACTACTTCAGGTTTCTAACTCTGAATGACTGACGATACCTAAGATTGGCTCCAAAGCCCTGCAACTATGGAATCTTGCACAGGCTGAGTAAATATTCCCTCATACATGTTCACTGGATTCTTTTCAAAATGATTATGCAGAGAAATAAAGGGATTACCACACCTGTGGGAGTTATAAATACAATAGATAAAAAGGTTGATAGAAGAGTATCTTGAAACATTCTTTTAAAGAGTTTTTTATTATAATATTTGAGACCATGAAGGTAATTTATATAGTTGAATTAAAGTTAATGAACAAAGTCTAACAATATTAAACCAAGAAAGTAAAAATTTTTTGAGAGACATATATTCAGCATAAAACCAAAGTGTTGTGCATTGAATTGAGTTTGTTTGCAATTTTAATTTGAACCTGAAAATTCTTCCAAGTTCTCCTTTCAGAAAATTTGCTTAGATAGAGTTTGCCTTACTCTTTTATTTAACATATACTGGTGAGAGCCTAGTAAAAGAAAATATAATAAACATATATTGATTTGTTTAAACAATTTAACATCTGGTAACCAATTACTAAATCTTTTCTTTTTATGTATATTAATGGTTCTAAATGTACTTCTCCAAATTATATGACCCAAATGAATAAGTTTTATCTGATGTACAAATTATCTGACTCAGCCCTTCATTGAGTCCTGCCAAAACAGATACTTGTATCCCATGTATTAACAAAAAATGTGTATTTCATAGATTGTTTTATGGAGAAGGAAAATGAAGAAGAATGTCTGCTCTTTGGATTCTCTTTTGAGCCAATTTAACATTTTATCATTTTCTAATGAATTTTTTGCCATGTGTTTATTTTATATTTGTACATGAGAGGAATGATTTTACCTTTCATTGAAAATCCTGTAACTATTTTTTTTTTTGCATTTAAAGAGATTGAAATAAAGAAGTACAGTGATTATGAAGATGAAGAACTACTATCCAAATTACTTGTTTTAAAGCAATGGATCACTAGCATCAGTAATCCCTGCATCTAATCATTATCTCTGATTTTAATAGAAGAAAACAAAGTCCAGAAGTTTTTACCAAATATAATGGAATTTTATGATGGATCTCATGATGAAAATACTTTAGTGGAAATTTTTGACACAGAGACATTTAGAAACAATTAGAATTGATATCAAGTACCAGATCATGAACAATATTAGACTTTCTGGAATTTTTTGTGAAATGTAATTTTTATGAATCTCTGCCAAATATATCCTTAGGAGTGAGTTTGTCTTCCTATTTGTATAACCATTGCTTCATGTGAAAGAAACTTTTCAAAATTAAAATTAATAAATATTCTTTAATCAACTATGAATGAAAATAGCCTAACAAATCTGACTGTGATATGGAACATGAATACATGAAACAAGTTAATTTTGATGAAATCATTGATAAAAACTGAAAAAGAAAGGCTAAAAATGAAAGCAATAAAAATGCTATTATTCCTTACTGCAAAAGACAAAAAAGTTTTTCCTTTTTGTTTTCCCAAAAGAGTACATAAATATTAAAAACTATTAATGCATTACTTTTGTATTAAATTTATTTTAATTTTTAACATTTTTATTGGCATGAATACATATGGGCCATCATTATTATCATTTGTTTAATTTCCTATTAGTGAAAATAATTTTGTCATGCAGAGGGGAGTGTTACAAAATGATCTGTACATACACTGGATAGGCCCCTGACACCCATTCTAAAAAGTAAACCCTTTGTAATAATCCAAAGTCACTGACAAAGTTTCCTTATCTCAGGTATCCATTTCCTGCTGCTGAGGTAGTTTAGCAGATGTATAGGAATTGGGATCTATCAGCAGACCTCTTTCCAGTCCCTAACTTGGTAACTTTAAGTAAATTGTAATATTAAGCTTTGTTTCTTCTCAAGTAAATTGGAGACAATGTAGTTTAGAACCACGCCTTCAAGCTGAAATGTGCATATGTCTGAGCGTTCTTAGGCACAGAGAATTTTAATGGAATAAAATTTCAGATCCTCTTTTCACAATGGGTCTTTTTCCATATATGAGAGTTTTGTCACCTATAACAAATTTTAGCATAGAATGCATACTGGTATGTAACAATCTCAGGGCTTCTAAGACGGGGATGCGTAATTAAATTGTAGCTTGCTTCAGGAGACTCATCAAGAATTCATCAAGGCTCCTTAAGCCTTGTCTTGCCCTGTCATGCACATTCCTTGTTAAGGTGAAGCTTGGCATTAGACACAGAGTATCTGAGTTCTTGCTGGAATCCTCTGAATTGACAAAGTCCGAAGTAGGATAATAAAATTTGTTTTCTTAAATGTAACTAGGTTATTTCGTAAGACTTCCTGATTTTTGAATATTTGATTAAAGTCCACAGATAAAAGTTTTACATGGTTTCTGCCAGTGTGTTTCAGTCAATAAAGTAGTTACAATTTCATGAAATTGTATGAAATATTTATTTCTATAACAGTAAATCTTTATCCTATTTTTTCATAAATACAGTATCTTATATTATACAATATTTGTCATATAATATTTATAATATAATTTGATATAAAATATAATATTTTTCATCTCCTAAACATTAGAAATAAACTTACTTAAAGTTGTAGTTAAAAATTTAGATACCAATTTAAAATGTGCAAGTTAAATATATAGTTTTTCAAGGTTTGTTTATATGACATGTAAGCTAAAATGTTTAAAGACCATTACATGTAATCTAAACGTTTATACTCCTATAATATTCTGAAATTTAAAAAAAGTACAGACCATTGTCTTTAAGAACTAAAAAATAGCTTGAATTTTTTTCCTGTCCGTCATTAATTTGCTGAATAGTGTTGGATATGATGTCCCAGAATTGATATCCAAAGTATCTACCTATAAAATTAGACTTTGGGAGGTGAAGATATCTCTGGGCATTTACTATATCTAACTGAGCTAAGATATGCTATCAATTTTTAAAGATACCACCATCTAAAACAAAAGCTGAAATCATTAATTTGAGATTTAAGCTATGCAAAATGAATTAGGTTTTCATACTAAAAATTATAGAAGTACTTAGATCATAGATTATTAAATGTTTTCTTTAGGTATTTACAGCTATAACTTTCCCTCTGAGAACTGCTTTAGCTTCATCCTATAAGTTTGGTATGTTGTGTCTTCATTTTTATTCATCTCAAAGTATTTCTAATTTTCCTTGTGATTTCTTCTTTGACTTGTTTATTTAAGTGTACATTGTTTAATATTCACAAATATTCACGAATTTATAAATACCCTTAATTTCTTTCAATTATTGATATTTAATTTTGTTCTGTGATTAATGAACATACTTTGAATGACTTAAAATCTTTTCAACCTATTGTACCTTATTTCATGGCCTCCTAAATAGTCTACCTAAGAGAATGTTTCATGTGCACGTAAGAAGAATGTGATTCTGCTATTGTTGATTAGAGTGTTCTATAGGTGTTTGTTAAGTCTAGTTGGCTTATAAGGATGTTTAAGTCTTCTGTTTCTTTTCTGAGCCTCTTTCTAGTTGTTCTATTGATTACTGAAAGTAGGGTATTGAAAACTTCAACTATATAGTTGGATTATATCTTCCTGAGAAATTGACCAATTTTTCATTATAAAATGGCAATCTTTATGCCTAGTAACATATATTGTTTAGAAGTCTATCTTATCTAAAATTAAGTTAGCCACTCTAGCTTTCTGATCATTGCTATTTGTATGATATACCATTTTTCATTCTTTTACTTTTAACCTATTTGCATCTTTGAATCTAAAATGTGTCTCATGTGTACAGCATATAGTTGATGTTTTTTTAAATCTAGTCTGACAATCTCTGCCCTTTGGATTGTTTAATCCATTCAAATTTAATTTTCTTATTGATACAGTTAGATTTACATCTGCTATTTTACATTTTGATCTATATATGTATCATGTCTTTTGTCCCCAAATCTTCTGTGGCTTGTGGCATGATAATGCCAACTTCTACTTTTGTTTCCCATGGCCTTTTCTCCTGTATCTCTGTGTGTCCTCCTCTCTCCGATAAGAACATCAGTCTTTGAATTTAGGACTCACCATAATGCAGTGTAGCCTCATCTTAACTAATTATATCTGCAATGATCCCAAATTGAAATAAGTTCACTCAGAGTTTCCAGTAGACAAAAATTGTGGGGAGACATTATTCCACTCACTATACCAATTTCCCCTTGTCCTAAGCTTGCTGATGCTATTTTTTTACTTGTTTAACTACTTGAGTGAACTTTTCTGGTAAAGTCTATTTCCTCCCACGGTGTGAAGTCTCTGATGTAAACCCTAGTGGGAACAATCTTGAGCCCGGATGCAGTCATCCTTTAATGGCAGTTATTCTCGCAAGCATATCTGACTGTCTCTTTTACTAATCTCTCCGTTCAGCTATTTGCCTTTGTTGGTATCACACCTAGGTGTTAGGCTATTGCTGGCTCTACTGTTTTTAAAAATACTGTGGATCATAAATTGCTCCACAGTCTGATCTAATCAAATTTGGGCCCTTTTTCAGGAGTAATTTTGAGGCCAGTCTTTAAGAGTTGTTCTGACCCCAAAATGGCCCATCTTGGGCCATTTGGGTATTTGTTTCCTGGATTCTCACTGGTAAGCAATGATTGAGCTTGTTGATTTCATGGACCTCCTAGTGTCCTGTTAATTGATTACCACCAAAATGTAAATTGTTTTTGAGAGTACCTTTAGGCTTGAACTTCACCACGCTCTGTTATAAGTAAAGTAAATTTCCTTAGGGAGAACTTCAAAGCCTTTCCTCCTGGGAAAAATTTTTACAAACAGGTTCTGGATAGGTTAGTTGTTTCTGTTCTTCTGACCTTGCTTCTGATAATGTGGAACCTCCACCTATGAACAGGCAGGGATGAGAGTGACTGGGTATTCTCAGCCCGCCATTTCTGGGGTATAGCCTCCACCCTGCAAGTGAGAGTCACATTGAGGAAGGGGGTCCCAAATTTCTTAGCAACATTCATCTGAAATTTAGCCTCTGCAACATGGAGTTGGATTGGATAAGACACGTTGGCATATCTCGAAGGACACACTGTAGCCTTTGACTGGTAGCTGAAGTGAAAGGGATCCCTGTCTTGTTGGCCAAACCCACCTATAGTGCAGCTCCTGTCATGCTGAGACAGAAAGGGGGAGAGAGGAAAAGGTCTGTGGTGCATGTTCTGTAGTCTCTCACTGTTCTTATTGAGATTTAGTAGATGTTCTTTGAAGAGAAAGAATAAATATTTCTTTCTTTGCTGTATTCCCTTAGGACAATTTCCAAATACTTTGTGTTTGCTTTTTTCCTAAAATAAATTTTCACCAGTTATGGTTGTTTTGGGGGGGATAGAGTCTGTGGACCTCCTCACATTGTTATTCTGCAAGTGGTATCTACATTTTTCTTTCAAGCAAGGATACCTGCAGCCAATCTTTGCTTTTGTTAGAACACACACCATTTAAAATGGTATGAGGCTATCGTATTGGAAATCTTTTTTTGCGAGAGTTAATTTGTTTTTACTTTTTGGGACTTTGATATATATCTTCGGTTCTTGAAATACTAACAGTCACAGGCTGTGATATTTACTACATACTGGGTACCTGTTCTAGAAATGCCCGAGGAATGGACTATGTACTACCTCCTCTAATGTAGCAAAAACTATGTGAAGTAGATGATTTAATCTCATTTTATAAATATTAAAATTTAAACTAAGAAGATTGAGTGTCTTGCCTATGGTCAAATAGCTAAGTGGTGGGTCTTAAGGAGCCTTCCTCCCCGAGGCACAAATCCTACGTGTGACCTTTCAGCCCTCACCATAGGCAACTACAAGGCTTTGCCCGGGAGGTGTCATGGGGCAAGCTGCCCTCTTCACAGCCCGCTTGGTGCACAATCTAGTCAGTGGATTGCAGTTTTCTGGAGTGAGTTGTAGTCAAGAACTCAAGACAGTGGCAGCAGCACATTAAATCAAGTGTAAAACTCTTTTGAGCTCAGGATCCTGTGCAACTGAATAGATCACATACCCATGGAGCTTACCCTCTACTACATTAAATATCTCCTCATATATACACTAGAACATTTTATATCTTTATATGTTTGCACCGTAGTTTCCTCTTCCAGTTCTTGTTCATCTCCACCTAGACACCTCTGGTCATCTTTTATTATTCAGACTTCCATAACACCCCAGCTAGAGACTATCACTGTGTTCTCTGTGCTTTCAGAGCCCTTGCACATAGTTTTATTGTATTGTACAATTACCATACTGTATCGTGATTGTTTATGTCTCTCTTTTTAAGTGCGGGGATCAAGACTTTTATATTTAATTAACCATAGGGTTGGGTGTGTTACCTAGCATATAATTGTGGAAGAAAGGAAGAAGAAAAGGAAACTAGGGGAAAGAAAAAATCAATAAGCTTCTTCGTTCCCCGAAATTCATGCTTTTAAGTACAATTTAAGAACTTCAGTGGTTTTACATAAGTGACATTACACATAAGAAAACTTTGTGTTAGTCATCCAAGAAAAGTTATCCTGGCAAAATTGTAAGGTCTAATTATTATTAAAAGGATAATTTTTACCTGTTTAAATTACAAAATGTCACAGCTGGGAACTCCATCTTTTCCACGTACTGAACCTCTATGGACGTTGTGACGGGCCATGTGAAGTAGTTGACCAAGCGACTGTAGATCTGCCATACCAGGAGTGAGACTGAGCCCAGGACCACCACCAACCAGATTGCCTTGCGAAGTTTGCTCCTATTCCGAACAATATTGTGTACCCCATGAAAGGAAGTGGAGATGGCAAAGTCATGGTCAAATTTCTTTCGGTCGGTGGGAGATGGCAGTGGCTTCTTTGAAAGGCAAAGTTTTATCTTTTCTAAGAGTCCTTAAGATTTTGCCCATAAGATAATTAAACAAAAAAGGTAGTTAGGAAACATTAGTGCTATTCAAAAAACACAACTCACGTAAGTTAAAACAGGTTATCCTTTTTATGTGCAATTCATAAGAACTCAAAATTAATCTTGTGTTGGACGGTTTCTTCAGGAATCAAGAAGTGTAAGTTTTGGCTATACAAGTCTATTGAAAATATGCTAATGCTATTCATAGAATGCCTATTATTAATGTAAATTTATTAGGGCAGCATGTTAATATGTTACTTCCATCTTCAAAATCAACCCACCTTGAATGAGTCATTTGCAACAACTCATAAACTTTAAAAAGTTGGCCTTAATTTTTTAAATACTCTTTCTGCTTTAGATGTCATGAACAAAATCAGGCTTCTTATTCTAAGACCCATTAGTATGGGGCTAAAAGCAATCTGTTCTTTAATTAATCTTAATTGTCCTATCATGTTATAATTAATAGTGAATGTAACTTCCATACTTTATATGCTTTGATATACAACTATTTTATTTCTGTTGGTTATTTAGTCAGAATGTTTAGAGTAAAAGTTGCATTTTTAGTTAAGTTATCTATTTTCTACATCTTTAGGAAATGAATTTATCCCTACAAGACTATCACTAACCAGTCAAATAGGGTTAATTGAAATTGGTAAGAACCAGTGAAGGGTACATTAAAATATTTTTGGCAACATATAACATATTCAAATTTTATTTTGGTTTAATTTTTTAAAAATTTGTCCGTAAGAGAAGATTCAGAGAATCCGTTTGCTGAGGGGAGGGTGCAATACGGTGAAGAGGAGGAGATGGCATCACAAGGGAAGATGTAGCTTTCAGTCTAGTCCTTGTGCCTTACGACCTATGCAGCCTTAGCCAAGTCTATGAATCTTACACCTCTTCTGTCAAATGGCAGCAATATAAGTTTGCTGCAAATATTAAATATAATAATACCTGGAGAGGGTCTATCATAAGCACATTATCTAGACAATGCTATCTACTTAAGAGTGTTAGCTATTTTTATTATGCTACTAATTTAGTAGTGGTGTGGTAGACAGTAAAATATTCAGGGGTTTTTGAAAACTGTTTAAAATTCTCAGTGAAGAAAATGTGTTCTTATTAGCCTTATAAATGCTCATGATTAGGTGAGTTAACTTTTATATCCTTTGCTTCATTCAAAAAGTATTATTTTTGTCAATTATCCAGCATTTATTTATTTTCAGAAGGTTTCAAGTTCTATTTATCATGAAATCATTAATACTTCATTTAATATTTCACAAATCTCTAATTAGCTAAGCTTTTATTCAATTATGAAATATACAAATGATTTTTAAAAGGTACCTATCAATACTTTCTAAGGGAGTCCATTTAACTTGCAGTGTTTGGACATACTTATAAGTTATGTTAGGATTATTTTACAGAAATTGTACACTAAGCAGGAAAGTTTCTATTAGTACAAGTAGCTTGAAATTGGACTAAAATATTACAATAGCACCCACATAATGTTCTTTTTGTTATCAAATTAGGGAACATATATAAAGTAACAGAGCAAAATCAGAAACATGAAAAGATTGTTATTAATGATTAGAAAAATAAATATAATTATGCTCTTTTGTGTATTCTTTAGCCATTACTTACAAACACATGTGAAGAATTCACTGATAAAAGGACTACCCAGTCTCACGGCATTTTATACCCTTTCTACTACAGGAATCAAAGCAGTCAGAAGGGGAAGAGTAGTAACCAGTAACTGGCCAAGCAAAGTATGGCAGGTTGCAAGCATTATCTTAAAAAATATAAGTTTCAAGTTTACCTGTTTAAAAAACAGCCCATTTATATAGACCTACTCCTTGAAAATTGGTTTGGCCTTACTGAAATATTCTCAGCCATTTGTTAGGATTTTAATAGAGTTTTTTTTTTTAATTATTATTTTAGATGAATAGTGAAGAAACAAGGAAGACTGCCAGGAAGATCAGTGTTGTTTTAGTAAATAGCCCACCAGTCTGCAAAGAAGAAACTTCTGACTTTCCTGGCTGACGCGTTGACTCTGTAATGTTGGCAAGTCCCCCTTGCATTGAGTGCTGACCATTACAGAAGCACTTAGAGGAACATTGGACAAGTTTTGTTGTATTTTAAAAATAATATCCGTAGGCACATGATAAATAGAAGCCAAAAGAAACAAAAAACAAAATAAAACAAAAAATAGATTCTAGCCTATAGTCATATTGTAAAACTATTTTTGAGTCCCTCATACACATTACTTTTTTCCTAAGTAACTAAAACCGTATTATTCTTTTTTTAAACTTACATTACTTATATTATGTCCAAGTAATATTGGAAATCAAATTTCCAAAACGAAGAAAGAAGTACCTTTTCCCTTCGCTTATTTCTAGCCTCTAGGAATGAAAATCGTAACCGTTCGGAGGATTTTACTCTTTACCTACCTTTTTTGGCATACACTTTTGATTTCTCAATCTGCTCCATTCGTGATTTCAGGGAGCAGGAGTCCTCAGGGTATGTCCAATTTTCATCAATACAATATTCATTTTGCGACCTTTATATAAAATACAACAGTTGAGGTTGTAAAATGTGGGGGCAATTTAAATGTTTGTGTTGCTACGTTTTGCCTCATAAAGCACATAATCTTCAAAGCAAAAATGTTGACAGAACCAGCTATGGGCATTTATGTACCAATGACAAGCTATCCTAGAGTGAAAAACAAAAAGTATCATTAGGGAACCATTTTCTCAGAATTAAAGGGACAATCTCTAGCAAACACCCGTGGTTTTCCGGGTTTTCTGATCTGGCTAGTTGACACTCACCTGGGAGAGTCTCCTTAGCTTTTATCTCCGCATTTCTCTTTATACAACTTTGAACCCAAATGCAGTTGGAATAAATATTTTTGTGGGAAAGGTATCTTTTCCTTGTTGAATTTTCTTTCTTGGTGACAGATTAAGCTGTTTCTAACAGAAATATTGGTCAATACAAATGACAAAATAAAACACCAGGAAATGTTTCCTCAGGAAGAAATGATTACTGAAAGCACACAAACTTAATAAAACATAAAGGTCAATCATTTTTTTTCATATTGACACTTTTGAAAAATTGTTAGAATTTATTCTATTAAATAATAAACTGGAGAATGTGCATTACTGTGTATAAATGGCACCATCTCTTAACAGAACTTTGGGATTGCATATATCTCTACTTAATGCCTGTTACAGTTGCGATAGTATTTTACAAGTATTTAAACACTATTATTGTGATTACATATGTTTTGCATATATTTGAAAACTTGGAAACTCTGTACTATAAGTCAAAATTAGTCTTATATTGAGGCAAACTAGGAAATTTCAAGTGATGTAAGTGAAGGGATCTGGGTATATGTCCCCAACCATCACATTCAAGATTTCAGAAATAGAGTCAGTTTCATGATATATGAATTTCTGCATTAATTGATCTCTTCTTTGGGGTTAAATTACGACTTCAAATATAATCTCTTAAAATTCAGGTCCTCCTGAGCGGAATCACAACTAACTTAACCTATTTACCCTTCCTTCTTGCTTTTCTTCCTTCCCCTTATTCTTCCTATCAACTTTCCACAAGCATTTGTGGTACCCTTATGATGTACAAAGTTATATATTAAGAATAGTGTTTTCAGCTGGGCAGAGTGGCTCATGCCTGTCATCCTAGCACTCTGGGAGGCTGAGGTGGGTAGATTGCTTGAGCTCAAGAGTTAGAGACCAGCCTGAGCAAGAGCGAGACCCCATCTGTACTAAAAATAGAAAAAAAAAATATGCTGGACAATTAAAAATAGAAACAAACAAAAAAAAATTAGCCAGGCCTGACGGCTTGCGCCTGTAGTCCCAGCTACTTGGGAGGCTGAGGCAGGAGGATCACTGGAGCCCAGGAGTTTGAGGTTGCTGTGAGCTGGGCTGATGCCAGGGCACTGGCCCTGGACAACAGAGTGAGACTCTGTCTCAAAAAAAATTAAAAAAAAAATAAAAAGAATAGTGTGTTCAGTAGGCCTTGCTGTCGGTGCAATTAGTTGCTTTATGTTTTGGGACACACCATGGGAAGTGAGGCTAGTCTGGATAGAGCAGGCCAGGCTGGAAGTACAACATATTAATAAGGAAGAGAGTAGGGAGATGGGTACCTGAGGACGGGGAAGTGTGGGAAGAAAAATAAAGAGAAAAGCAGCCTTCCAAAACTATACGTTATCTGCTTCATAGCTTCACCAAGCCTCAGGCGTAAGCACAAATTTGCTTAAAGTTCCGTTACTGTTTTCACTTGCACCTCCCCTCCTCTTTCTTCTGGGCCACAGCCTTCTGATATTTCCCCACAGTGCCCTTGGGCAGTAGAGGAAAAAGGCGAAAAAGATAGAAAGGAAGGAAGAAAGGCAAGATCTCCCTAATTCCTATCAATTCTTTATTAGATAAACAAAAAAGAAAAGAAAGGAAAGCTTCCTCTTAACTTTATTTGCTCAGACTTGTTTCACTTTTCCATGATATTTAAAAACAATAAAAATACTTGTTCTTGCTCACATTGATCTGAAAACTTCCCATCTCTCTTCTACCTTAAAATGAACTTTCCAACATTGTTGCCTTACCTCCTCCTCTCTTCAGTTTTAAAAATACTTCACTCTCACCTCTACTTTATTAGTGACTTTAGTAAATTTGAATCCCCTCCTCTCTGTCTAGATGGGAAATCTCCATCCATTTTCCCTTACCATCCCTGTTTGAAACCAAAGCCCAGGATTCTCTTCACAGTTATAACTTGTTTTTCCTTTTATAGCCCAAATTTCTTAATTTCCTCATTAAAAATAAATATGAAAGCTACAACTTTCCGTTCTTCTACTTTTCCTGGTCATTACAGTTGATTTGAATAGCAAATATATTTGATGAAAGATAGATTTTCAAATTCCTTCCTCTCCCCCAAACATCTCACATAAATACACACATAAAGGTGGGTGATTAAATGACAAAATCAAATCCAATGAGAATCTAGAGAGTTATGAATTATTATTATCCACTATCCTTGCACAAGTAGTATCAACGTCAAAAAATGACTCATTAATAGTGGTAAATGCAAAAGATGGGGAAAAAAAGAGAGTGGAAAGAAAAACCAACCAACCTTTTATCTGACTTTGCATTTGAATTCAGAGTATAAAGCAACATTAAGAAACAATGTACACTAAAGAAATATATTTGTTTTGGCCCAGTGCCAGTTATACAGATTCATACTTGTTACTCAAGTATTTCCTATTAAATCTATTTTTTAAAATTCTTATGTGTTTTAATAAAATTTTGATTCTATTGAATTGGTATATATCTAAAGGTATAAAAATGGTCATCTTTGACTACTACTTTTTAAAAAAGTTTTATTTTTAATTATGTATGTATTTATAGAGTATTCGTGATGTTTTGATACAGGCATACAATGTGTATTAATGAAATCAGGGTAATTGAGGTATCATCACCTCAGGCATTTACCGTTTCTTTGTGTTAGAACATTCCAATTCCACTATATTAGTTATTTCAAATTATACCAAAATTTATTTTTGATTATAGTCACTGTGTTTTGCTATCAAATATTCTTCATTCTATCTAACTACCTAACTATATTTTTGTACCCATTAACCATCTCCACTTTATCCTCTCTCCCCCACTACACTTGCTAACCTCTGGTAACTGTCATCCTCTTCTTGATCTCTATGAGATATTCAGCTACCACATATGAATGAGAACATGGGAGATTTGTCTTTCTGTGATTGGCTTATTTCATTTAATATGATGTTCTCCAGTTCCATCCATATTGATGCAAATAGCAGGATTTCATTCTTTTTTATGGCTATATAATATTCCATTACATATATGTACAACAATTTCTTTATCCATTCATACATTGAGGAACACTTAAATTTATTCCAAATCTTGGTTATTGTGAATAGTGCTTCAATAAACATGGGAGTGTAGATATCTTTTCTATATACTGATTTCCTTTCTTTTGAATATCTACCCAGCAGTGGGATTATGGGGTCATATGATAGCTCTATTTTTGGTTTTGTGAGGAACCTCCATAATGTTCTCCATTGTAGTTGCACTAGTTTACATTCCCACCAACAGTGTATGAGTGTTCCCCTTTCTCCACGTCTATCTGAAATAGACATTTTTTTCTTAATCATCTTAGAAATAAAAAACAAAGCAAACTCACAGTTTAGCATGTTTTTAAAGTAATGAATTGTTCAATGGTGTCTTGTATTGGGTCTGTAACAGCATAAAAAGTGGAACTCACAGAGCCATTTTCTGTTATGGGCTGTATCTAAGTGGTGTTGGTTAGTGTTTTTATTTAATATTTTTCGTAGTGCTCTAGGGAGAAGTTAGATAATGTATCATATCTATTTAAAGCAAATAAAATCATGTATCTGAAATAATAGCATATAGTGTAGAAAGGGACCTGAAGATATCAAGTCCAACACTTAGTGCTATCCCTCATCCTCACCCATTTAGCAGATGAGGAAGCTCAGAAATAAGGAGAAAGAATGGAAGTTCCACTAAGACTGGATTTTTCTTGCCTGTAGTGTTTGGCGATCTGTCCAACTGTTGAATGAGTTAAGAAGTTTGTCCCAGCTTTGTCCTTTTAAACTTCATTTCTTATGACATAAGAGAATTATAGTAATTTTTCCAACTTTTTACTTTGAAAGTACAAATTTACAGTAAAGTTACAAAAATTATACAATGAACACCCATATACATATTACTTTAATTAATTGATTTTTTAACATTTTCTGACATTTGCTTTGTCTTCACCATTAAACGCCTCATGCCCCTGTCTCTTAAGAACAAGAACACCCTCCTGTGTAAATACAATGTAAGGATCTTATTCAGACAGCTTAACTTTTGTATAGCACATTATCATTTAATGTGTAATTCTTATTCAAATTTTCCAAGTTATTCTCCAAATGTACTTTATACTGCTTAATTCCCCAATTCTGAACCCAATCAAGGATCATTGATTGCATTGAGTTTTCATATTGATTTAGACTCCTTTAATAAAGAGGAGTTCCCTAGCCATTAAATAATTTTTAATTTTTTGTCTTCTCATTACATTGCTATTGTCAAAGAAACTCTGTCAGAGGTTTTGCAGAATGTCTCTTAATTCAGAATTGTTTGGTTTCCTCTTCATGATTAGGTTTAGGTAAAATATTTATGGTAAGAGCACCATGTAGGTGACATTGTATCTTTCACAGTGAATTGCTTCAGGAAGCTGGTGATCACAGTTTCTACTATATTTGGTGACAGTAAGGTGTGACCTCTTGGTTAAGGAGGTGTTTGCCAAATTTCTACTTTACTTCGTAAATGTACCTTTTTTTTTGTAATTAACAAGCGATCTGTGTAGGCAATCATTTGAGATTCGAGTATCTTGTTCCTAATCTTTCATGCAATCATTTTAGCATAAATCAATTAATCCTGTTTAAAATAATTATTACTATGGTGTTTGCAAAATGATGATTTTCAATCTCTATCCTTCTTTCTGTATTTATTTGTTGGCATTCTATTGTAAAGAAGAGCTTTACCTTCTGATGTTGCTGATTTTTATAAATGTTTAAATGTATGTGTAGACTCATGGATTACTTTATTATTTTGCACATTATAACATATTCTATGGTTACTCATTAAGAAATTCTTTAAATTGGCACCTTTTCCAGAAGGACTAGTTCTGCTATTTTTGCAATTATCTAGTAAAATGAAGTAACTCAAAATACATTTTAGAAGAAAAACATTGATAATTTGAAGACTCTAATTTGTAATGCTTTAGATTCTGGCTTACCAATTTAAAGCATCGACATACTTATCTGTGGAAAAGGAGATGAGACTCATGCTCATTTTAGCAGTCAAGTGTTTGAGTGGTTATGGAGAGAGAGGCAAGGCAGTATGGAGAAATACTAACTTCCTGATATTCCTTTTAAATAACTCAACTGTTTACTTAGGTTATATTTATTTTATCTATCAGATATATAGGAACCAAACTTCTAAACTTCTTGGGTCAAAACAGAAGTGAATCACATACTTTCTATTTCCTTATTTCATTTTTTGTTACATGACTGTAGCTAGCAAGATGTTATAATGTGAAAAATAATTCTTCTGATTTTTATTTGTATGTACTGATTGTATGAACTTCTCATCCTTAGATCTTTAAGTATAAGAAGTAACTGTTTTTAGTAATGTACACAGAAGTAACATACTTAGGAAAATATTACATACCTATGATGTCATCATTAGCAATATTTATTAAATGCACCATGGATATATCTGAATCATTTGTACATTTTAAAAAGCCTGTACTTAGCTAGTGTGCTCAGTCTTTCAAAAATGAAAGGCTTTTGAAAATCTGCTGGGAAGTGTCTAACTCCAGTTCTCCGCCATGGTCTGCTATTGGCTCAGTCTGTGGGAGGTTTCTGTTTGTCACTCTGCTACAATCATGCCATAGGGAGACAGCTTTTGTACAAACAACCCTGTGGTTTTTTGTAGCATATTGAAGATATTCTTGTTATTGGTCAAGGTAGGGGGAAGGACTTCACTAATGCTTAACTTGCAGGCCCACGAGGTTGCAAAATCATGTGTCCACACAGTACACGACAGGGGTCAATGTACAGGGTTGAACAGGGTTTCTCCAAATATTCTCCCTGCAATTTGATGTTTCTGTCTGTTTTCTAAACCTGATCTCTTGTCTCTCTGTGTAATAGAACATTTAGGAGGAATTTGCCTGACTTTCAATTACTTAGAACCAAAATATTGATTTGTCACTATTTCCATAATTTGGGGGACTATTCTAATGAGGGGTTATAAGTTTTCTAAAAAAAAAAAGCAAAACAAACAAAACAACTCAAATATGGCAAAATTTTACAAAAAGACATTAAAAAGGTACAAATCATGGAGGATAATATAATGTAAATGATTAAAATTTTTTCCCATGTGGATTTTACACATCATAGAAAACAGTGTCTCTCAAAATCCGTGTCCATTCAGAACCTCAGACAGTGACCTTATTTGGAAATAGGGTCTTTGTAGACATAATTATTTGAGAATCTCAAATTATAATTATCCTGTACATAAAGTGGGTCCTAATTCCAATAACTGGTGTCTTTATAAGAGACAAAAAGGAGAAGGAGATTTGATCACAGACATGCAGAAAGGAGGAGCTGTGGCGATGAAAGCAGAGACTGAGGCCAATGCTGCCACCTTGATTTTTAACTTCTGGCTTCCAGAACTGTGAGATAATAAAGTTTTGCTGTTTGAAGCCACCAACTCTGTGGAAATCTGTCACAGCAGCGGTAGGAAACTAGTACACACACTGAAGAGATTCAGATGGATTTTAACTGAGGAGTCATAAAAAGTCTTGAGCCTCCTTGGTAACTGCAAGAATTTTTTTTTTCAACTCAATAGTACGGAGGCAGATTTATTTTGAGTGCTATAGTCACAAGTCATTTTTCCTAAGCAAAAAGGAAGGCGATATATATCAAGATTAGAATTCAGGCCCTCCTGATTTTACTGCTTGCATCATTGAGACAGAAAATCACTTGTCTTTTTAGATAATTGTGTCTAATTTGTTACAAAAAATATTATTTCCCTAACCTTAAACACCAATTTTTTTTTTTGAGACATAATCTCACTCTGTTGCCTGGGCTAGAGTGCCGTGGCGTCATCCTAGCTCACAGCAACCTCAAACTCCTGGGCTCAAGCGATCCTCCTGCCTCAGCCTCCCAAGAAGCTGGGACTACAGGCATGCACCACCATGCCCGGCTAGTTTTTTCTATATATTTT